>JASDQU010173134.1:5023-18773 GCA_032191745.1 Picea mariana
ATATATGTGTGTGTGTGTGTGAGCGCACGCATTAGTGATTTAAAACAAAAGTATGGCATCTTTAAAACATAATTCTTAGTGTCTTTCACTATTATAAGGATAAGAGCATAATCAACACAACATTTCGAACATGTGAGTTAAATCATGGCATTTTAAGACACAATTCTTAGATTTTTTCACTACCAAAAGGATAAGGATAAAAACATATTCCGAATAAGCGAGTAATACATATTCTTTAGATGTAGATTTTCGGATGTAAACTAACACCCATCATATAGAACATTAAATACTCATACCTTTCAAACATAACCCACATGATGGATAGCCTCACATTGTTTTCTTAATATTTTCACTTCTAATTACCTATAATTTTTTGTAAAATAATCAACTATATAAAATTGAATGGATGCATAGACACTATTATATATTTTTACAATTCTGAATGTTCATTATTATATTAGTTCAATATCAATTGTTGTTGAAGTAAAGGTCTTGGATGTATTTATAATATCTTCCCTATTTTGAAGGTTCCAATCAATTAATCCAATTTTATTATGTCATGTCTCTACCAATTATGCCCAACATTGAAATCCATAACTTGCCATATTTAAAAAAATTGTTATTATGCATAGGAAATACCATGTGAAATACCCAAATTGTTTGTCATACATGAACATCTAGTTTTCAAATTTTGAATTAAATTAATTAAGATGGTATGGAATATTCAAATTTTAAGTTAAAAGGCTTATGAAAAGCTATGTTTTATCATGTCTATATTCATTTATAACCATTAAATAATATAGTGAATGTTAATTATCAAATTTAGGAAATTATTTTGAAAATAAAATTCGATTCTTTAAATGTGAAACACTTATGTTAATCTTAAAATATACCTTTTTTTTCTATTAATTTATAACTTATAAACTTTTTATGTAAAAATTAATAAAAATGTATTAGAGTATATTAAAATTAAAAGAAATATATTCTAATATTTAGGTTTCAAGATCATTACTTTGACCTTGTGTTATTTGTAAGTTTACCAGATCATTACTTTGACCTTGTGTTATTTGTAAGTTTTCCGTATCTATTTGTAAGTTTTTTCACCATCATTACTTTGAGCTTGTGTTATTTGTAAGTTTACCCTATTTATTATATCTATACCATTCATATCATTAAATAATATTCGAACTAAATACATGTCCATTATATATAAAATAATAACTCCAATTATATATATAGTTATTGTAATTTTTTATTATAATAAATAACTTTTAGGTATGTGTTGATTTTTAGATTAATAAATATAAAATTAAAAAAAATGAATAATATAGATATAGTTATTGTAATCTTTTATTATGATAATCTAAATATAAAATTTTAAAAATGAATAATATAGATATAATTATTATAATATTTTATGATGATAAATAATTTTTAAATATGTGTTGATCTTTAAACTAATAAATATAAAATTAAAAAAATGAATAATAAAGATATATGTTTGAAATGCAATTTTTTAACAAAGTGACTAAGATATAGCATGTAATAGTAATGAAACCCAATGATAATTAAAAAAAAAGATTATCATATAAATCTATTCAAACTACATTAATACAATCTTTAAAAAACCTTTAATGTTTAAAGGACCATTAATTTTAATATACAGTTAGTGATTAAAGTTTGAAGGCACATAAACCTAAATTCAGTAACCTATCTTACTTGAGAGGAGGTAAATGTGTGAACAACTATATACAATATAATACTTTAATGATCATTATTGAATATTTTATCATTTTTATATACAATATATTAATACTTTAATGATCAATATTGAATTTTTTATCATTTCAAGACATATACTTTTAATTACTACATTACTGTTTTTCTAGATCATTTGAACACATTTGATAATTATATAAAAATAGTAAATGTATTTTTGTTAGTGTCTTTACGTATACATTTTGATCACTGTAAATTTTTAAAAACCCAAGAGGTGGCATTAATAATTAATAATTGGGATCTTCAATTTTTATTTATGAAGAAAGCTTTGACCAACGAAAAAACATTTAGCACATTTCCATTGAGAATTTATATATATGTAAAAGCAATAAACTCAGCGCCAATTTGTATTCAGGAGCATATAAATATGGATTTATTCAATGCAATTTAATAATCATCATAAACCATGCAATAATCTAACGATTTACGGTTGTTAACGGAAAAAAAGAGCAAATTTGTGCATGTGCGTTGTCCATTGCAACTTGGAAGAAACAGTGCATGCAAAAAAAAGGCAGTAGCACATATGGAAGCCAGTGCTTTCGATTGCAACTTGGAAAAATGGTGCATACTGAAAAGGCACTAGCACATATGGAAGCCATTGACAAAATGAAATATGGGCGGGTTCAATGTTTCAACAACTGTGAGACCATATGCCTCAAGAAGAGGACGATCTCAAGCACGCAAACACTTCGAGTAGATGTGTTCCCAACACCCACATATATCTGCAATGACATTATTTTTTTCGAGTTATGGTAGGTATTTCATACTGAGTATGGGTGTGCTTCTTCTAGTATTAGAAAATGTTGGAGACTTTGCAGCTAATTGAATTGAGGTTAAGGCCACCACTTGCAAAGATGCATACGGGTTCATTTGTAAGAGAGAACCCCCGCTTTCGCTCGCTGGTAGTTGTTGCGATTTCTTAACAAGTGAAGAGCGATTATTTCAGTGGTTTCTTCAGCCTTTCCAGGTATATACCAAGTGATCTTGACTCTGCAAATTCTTTTACCCTAGAAGATTCCATAGGCAAACGACGCCATTGAGATGAATTAATGCTTTACTGTAATGATTTACTATGAACTTCTTGGAAATTTTCGGTTACAGGCCTTAGAGATTCTTTGAGAGAGTGCTCCAGAGCGCTGGCACATGGCTTGCACTTGCATATAAAAAAACTCAGCACTGGCGACGCATCTCTTGCACTTGCATATAAAAAAACTCAGCGCTGGCACATGGCTTTGCGTTGAGGAAACGAAACGAAGGTGCCTTCATTTATGATTCAAACAGCCAGTAGAGTTTGGAGCTCAACAAAGTACCATGAATTCCATTACACGATTTTCCATACCCTGAATTTGTATTCGAGAACCCTCTGTTATTCTTAGCTGGCTGCAACCACGACTCATGAATTTTGAGGAGAAAACATTAATGGAGATCCTGATAAAATGTGAAGCAAAGAATACAGAGAAAGAGCAGAGCAGAAATAGAATTCAGTATATTAGGTAAATGAAGAAAATAGTACATTGAGAAAAGGGAAAATAGCTGAGCTAAATAGGCTCAAGCAAATCAAGAAATGATAGTACACCTGGCAGTGTACAGTCAGACTGTTGAGGTTACATTATATTTAACACTCCCTCTTAAACTCAACAGATACAAACATTAGCACTGATGATGTTCAAGTGTTGTCTCTGAAAATCAAAAACGGATTTTCCTAGTGGCTTTGTGAAGATATCTGCAAGCTGATCTCAAGAGCCACATAATTGAAGTGCAATATCACCATTATTGACTAGCTCACGGATGAAGTGAAAGCAAGTGTCAATGTGTTTGCTTTTCTTGTGAAACACATGATTTTTGGATAGAGCAATTGTTGAGGTATTGTCACAGATGATAGGAGTTGGATCCTTTTTTGTATGTGACATATCTTTCAATATTCTTCCCAGCCACATAGCTTGACAGGAAGCTGAGGTAGCAGCGACATACTCTGCCTCTGCAGAAGATATTGATACAATTGGTTGCTTCTTTGATGCCCATGAAATCAGGTTCATGCCCAGGTGAAAAACATGTCCTGAGGTGCTTTTCTTGCCATCTAGGCTACCTGCAAAATCATTGTTTGTGTAACCAGAGAGATGATGATCATCAGATTTAGTGTACCATAAGCCAAAATTGAGAGTTCCTACAAGATATCTCAGAATTCGTTTTGCCATCTTCCAGTGAGAATCTTTGGGGGATTCCATGTATCTGGAAACAAGGCTGGCTACATACATAATATCAGGCCTAGTTGCTATAAGATACAACAAAATGCCTACTAAACTTTTGTACAGGGTAGGGTCCACTGTAGGGCCTTCATTTTTCTTGCTCAATTTTGTGCCTAGGGGTATACGGGTTTCTGCTGGATTGCATTCTTCCATGCAGAATCTTTTGATGATGTCTGTTGCATACTTTTTCTGACAGACAAAAATTCCTTTGGTTGATCGATCAACCTCAATCCCCAAAATATATTTCATTATGCCAAGATCTGTCATCTCAAAGTCAGATTGCATGGCATGCTTAAAATTGGTTAATTCAGGATTTCCAGTATATATCATGTCATCAACATATAAACATATAATCAAAATTTTACCGTGTTGATCTGTTTTGGTGTAAAGAGTTGGCTCATTTTGGCTTTTGCTGAAACCACTTTTGATCAGGTAAGTGTGAATTCTGCTGTACCAAGCTCTTGGAGCTTGCTTTAAGCCATACAAGGCTTTCTTCAACCGATATACTTTGGCTGGCTGCTCTTGGACTTCAAATCCAAGTGGTTGATCGACATAAACTTCTTCTTCTATGAAACCATTCAGGAAAGATGACTTGACATCCATCTGGTATACTTTCCATTTGTGTTGGGCTGCTATGGCCAATAGAGTCCTTGCAGTGTCTAATCTTGCTGCTGGAGCAAAAGTTTCACCATAATTAGTACCTGGTTGTTGTGAGAATCCTTTGGCAACAAGTCTTGCCCTGTGTTTTTCAATCTGCCCTTTTTCATTGAGTTTAGTTTTGTAAACCCACTTGACACCAATACTCTTCTTGTGTCTGGGAAAATCAACAAGATCCCATGTCTTGTTCTTCTCAATGGAGTCAATTTCTTGGTTCATGGCTTGAACCCAATGTGGCTCCTTAGTTGTTTCTTTAAAAGATGTAGATTGACATGACATTAAGGAAAAAAAGTTGTGTTGTTCAATGTCATTCAACTGCTGAAGGATTTCTCTCAAACTTCGAGTTCTTTGATTTTGAAGTTCAGAGGATGAGTCTCTGCTGGAAGTTTAGTTATTCTGAGAGTTTTTAGCTTGTCCTTGTACCTGCAATCTTGGAAGAGCAGGTTGAGGTATTGGCTGTTCTAAATTTTCTGCGTTTTCAGGACTGGACAACAATGGTTTTTGACTATCCATTTGTTGATTTTCAGATTCGTTCCAGAGTTGATTTTCCAAAAATTTTACATCTCTGCTGAGAATTAGTTTCTTTGAGATTGGATTGTAAAGTCTGTAAACTTTAGATGTTTCACTGTATCCAGTAAAGATACATTTCTCACTTCTATCATCCAGTTTCTTCCTTAATTCGAAAGGTATGTGAGTGTATGCTATGCATCTGAATGTCCTTGGATGTGCAACATTTAGCTTTGTCCCACTCCATGCTTCTTGAGGGACTTTCATCTTTAGACTTGTGGTTGGAGATCTATTCAAGAGATAAGCTAAGCATGCTACTACTTCAGCGCAAAAAATATTTAACAAACATTTCTCTTTGAGTAGGCTTCTTGCCATGTTCATTATTGTCTGGTTTTTTCTTTCAGCCACTCCATTCTGTTGTGGAGTATACCTGGTTGTAGTTTGCATGATAATGCCTTGTGATTTGCAGAAATTTGAAAATTCGTTGGAGTTGTATTCTCCTCCTCCATCAGACCTGAGAGCTTTTATATATTTGCCACTCTGCTTTTCAGCTTCTACTTTGAATTCTTTGAATTTTGCAAAAGTTTCAGACTTGTGTCTGGGAAAATAGATCCAGATTTTCTTGCTAAAGTCATCAATAAACATTAGAAAGTGAAAGCTACCACCTATTGACTCTGTTTGCATTGGTCCACATAGGTCAGTGTGAACAAGTTTGAGATGTTGTTTGGCTTGAGTGGAGGACTATGAAAAACTAGTTCTCTTATGTTTTCCAAGTATGCAAGACTCACATGGGGAATTTTGTTCTATGAAGATAGGAAGACCTTTGACCATGGAGTGCTTCTGTAGAAGACTGAGACTTTGAAAGGGTAGATGTCCAAATCTTGTATGCCAACCATAGTTTCATTGGGGGTAGATGCACTTTGTGCATATGTTTGGATCAGATTTGCAGTTCTAAGGGTCAGGGGAAACATCCTATTCTGAGTCATGTGGATTTCAGAAATCAATTTTCCGCAGGGGGATTTATCATATATCTTGCAAGATGCTCCCTCAAAAAGTACCTTATAGCCATGTTCAATGCATTGTCTTACACTTAGTAGATTATGTTTCAGATCTAGAATATGATAAACATTCTTTATGTCTTTCTTTACATTTTGTTTAGTTAGTATAGGTACAATTCATTTTCCTTGAACTTTGACTAAGGAGTCATTTCCAAGTGTAATATCAGATGAGATTGACGAATCAATGCATGAAAGTAAATCTTTGTTACCTGTCATGTGATTGCTGCATCCACTATCCAGCAACCTGAGATCTTTAGGTTGTTCTTCAGTCTTGTGACATGAGAGAAACATACCTCTTGAGGTTTCTCTCGTATGATTTGAGACATGTGCTCTGCCTGAGAGATGATCTTCTTGCTTCTTCCTGCATTCAAATTCATAGTACCCATACTTTTTGCAGTAATAGAATTGTATGCTTGATTTGTCATTTGATCTTCTCCCTCTGCCTCTTTGAGGCTGGAAATTATGATTCTGGTGTTGTTTTCTGTGACCTTGGGAATTTTGATTCTGGTTCTATTGTATGTTACCTCCACTTGAGTGTTAGTTACTTGTAATGCTCCCTCGTCCTTGGTGACCTCTACCTCTTCCTTTGCCTCTCCCTCTGCTGAAGGAGAATTGAGTTTTGAAGGCATTGACGATTGACTCATCTGTAAGATGTAGTTTAGTCTCATGTGTCACCAGGGAACCAATTAGTTCATCTGTTGAAAAACGTGACAGATCCTTGGATTTAAGGATTTCTGTAACGACCATTTCAAATTTCTTTGGTAAACTTTTGAGGAATTTCTCAACAATGCATTGATCAGGGATGGCTTCACCAGTCAATCTGATTTGGTTCACGATTCCCATAACTCTGGTCATAAACTGATCCACATTTTCAGTCTCTGTCATTCTTAAAGTCTCGAATTGCGTCCTCAAGATCTGCAGTTTGACTGTTTTGACCCTGTCATTTCCTTGGTAGGAAAATTTAAGGATGTCCCAAGCCTGCTTTGAAGTACTAGCGCCTGTGATCTTTGAGAAAATCGAGTCATCCACTGAATTTTGAATCCAGAATTTGGCATTATTCTCTCTGTTCCTCTGTGTTGCCTGAGCAATTCTCTGTTGCTTCGTCATGGCGGAAAGGTCTGTTGGATCTGGTTCCACATATCCAATATCCACTCGATCCCAACACTCTTGTGCTTGCAAGAAGGATCTCATTCGAAGAGACCAAAAATCATAATTCTTTCCAAGAAGAATCGGGCCTTGAGTTGGTCCTAAATTGCTAAACGTGGCCATCTTTAAAGAATTTTAACAAAACAGAAAAAAAAATTGTTGGAAAAATTTCGTGTTTCCCCGTTTCATAGGTGTAAAAGCAGGTCTTCTAAGTTCTTGCAGTGACTTCGGAAATTAGCGATTCGGGATTTCGCAAGTCTTGACTTCGCGAGTTTCGACTTCGCGAGTGTAGCTTCGACCTTTCGCACTTCAGGATTTCGTGACTCCTATATACGAGTCTTTGATTTCTTGTCTCCCCAACTCTCGATCGCCGAAACGCCGAAAAAAAACTTAATTGGTACTGTATATGCCCTTAGCCTCCGTCTATGTGACCATGACTAGTGACCACGTGCCTAATCATTCAAGTGCTACCGGCTTTTAACGATTCGGGGAATTACGATGCAAGCACTTCATTGGTTCTTTGTTCCTCAATATGTCGAAACCCGAAATATCCTGGCGCTTATCCTTCTCGAATGCCTTTTCAAGATTTCTTGTTTTGGGACTTCACAAATCCTGCTTCTCCAATTCCTGACCCTTCGAACCTCCAGTATCCGAAATACCGAAGTACCGAATTTCAAAATGCCGAAACTCCACTCCTATGGGAGATCAACGGATGTGAGCCTCCCCTGATCCAACGACTCACGTTCTTTCAGGATCTCGCGGCTCAAGAATCCCGAATTCTTTTCCTTTGCATCCCTGGTACCTGAAATGCCAAAATGGCCTTCAACCTCTCTTCGGGAATCTCCTGATATCTTGATCGCTTGCCACATGTACTCCTGTTGGATGGTCTCAATGCTTTCGACGTTTCGGGACTACGTAACCTGGGACTTTCTATGTCAATGACTCCTCCACCTCTGGCTGCCAGTGTCTAAACCTCGATGGGCTTCTAGATTTCTTGACACATGTCCTTTGAACAATGGACGGTCCTGATGACTTAGGGACTTCGCGAATCGGGAGTTCGTGATGCAGTGACTCCTCGATCCTTTGACTCTCCAAGTCCCAAAGTCCGGAATGCCAAAATTCCTCTGCGATTCCTGGATTTCATGATTCGGCTATTCTCTTGTGCGCTCCAGAGGACTAAACCTCGTGCACTTTCTCACAGATTCGACGGCTATCGGTCCTCTGCGCTAAATCTGACGGCTAAAAATCTTTTTCCTTTTGGCTGAAAATTGGTAACTACACCTTGACACAAGACTTTTATGTGGTGGATGTGGAATATCCAGATGCAGTATTGGGAGTTCAGTGGCTTTAGACATTGGGGGACATTACCACAAACTAAAAAAAGATGACCATGAAGTTCTTCATGCCAGGAGGGAAACAGGTTGTACTGCGAGGCATGGCGAACAATGCTCCTACAATAGTATCAAACAAAATAATGGAAGCCATATTCAGACATGGAGATTTATTATATTAAACACAGTGCTTTATTACATCCCAGACGGATGATGAAGGCAGAAGGCACTATCATACAGACATCCGAGATTTATTGAGAAGACATGACAAGGTATTTGGGCATATACCTCTAGGGAGACCTCCTTACAGAGGTTTTGAGCATACCATCAAACTTGAAGAAGGGGATAAACCAGTGATCACCACTTTGTACAAGCATCCAAAGAAGTTCATCTTACAAGCATCCGAAGAAGTTCAAAGATGAAATAGAAAAAAAAATCACGGAGTTTCTTGACATGGGGCACATAAGACCCAGTTCCAGTCCTTTTGCTTCTTCAGTGGTATTGGTTAAGAAGAAGGATGGGACCATGAAGATGTGTATTGATTATCGGACGTTGAATAAGAAAACAATAAAAAAACATGTACCCTATACCTAGGATCGATGAGCTGCTAGATGAGCTACATAGAGAAGTGTATTTCTTGAAGATTGATCTTCGATCCGGATATCATAAGATCAGAGTCCGTGAGGACATTCATAAAATCGCCTTTACATTCCATTATGGGCACTATGAGTTCTTGGTCATGCCTTTCGGATTGACCAACGTGCCTGCCACGTTTCAGTCATGTATGAATCACATATTTAGGAAGCAGTTGTGGAAGTTTCTATTTGTATTTTTTGATGATCTCTTGATCTATAGTAAGACCTCGGAGGAGCATTTGGCGCACTTGGAGGAGATTCTGAGCATTATGGATGAGTTTTCCTTATATGCCAAGGAATCTAAGTGTGAATTCAGTATAACAAAGGTTCTCTACTTGGGGCATATAGTCAGCACTCAGGGAGTGCAGGTTCATAGGGAGAAGATACAGGCTATTCTAGATTGGCCATCACCTAAGGATATCATGCATTTGTGTGGGTTCCTTGGAATATGTAGTTACTACAGGCGTTTTGTGTCGGGATTCTCTCAGTTGACTACCCCTCTTACATATATTACAAAGAAAGGGGATTTTTGTTGGACAAAAGAGGCCCAAAAGACCTTCGATAAGATGAAGGAAGTGATGATGTCTTTCCCTATTTTGGAACTTCCTGATTTTACTGAGCCCTTTGTGTTAGAATGTGATGCATCCGGTGTGGGAATAGGAGTGTTTTTGATGCAGGAAAAGCATCCTATTGCATAGGGGAGAAGGAATCTCTCCACCCTCGAAATACTTTATCCCATCTATGATAAGGAAATGCTCGCCATAATGCATGCATTGGAAAAATTCAGAAAGTACCTAGTAGGTGGGAGGTTTGTGGTCAAGACTGATCACAACAGTTTGAGGCATTTCTTAGGGAGAAAGGATCTTAACAAAAGGCAACAAAAATGGGTCAGTAAATTGCAAGCCTATGAATTCGATATTGAGTATGTCAAAGGGAAGAACAATTTCATAACTGATGCTCTATCGAGAAGACTAGAGGTGTGCTCATTATCAGAGATATCTGTGGATTGAAAATCCGAGGTCCTGGTGGAGTATTCCAAGAGACAATTTTTTTGTGAGGTGATGGATAACAGTGTGTAGGATGACATGTACAAGGTGGTAGATTATATCATCTACTACAAGGATTGCATATACTTGGTTTCAGAGTCCAAATTAAAGGAGAAAATTATGAAATCCATGCATGACGCACCTTAAAATGGGCATCCAAGCTATTTCAAGATATACAGGGACATTAGAGAGAGGTTCTCATGGAAAGGACTCAAAGATGATGTAATGAGGCATGTGCGGGAGTGTATGACTTGCATGAACCACCATGCCACCACGCTGGAGAGTTTCATTGGGAACCATCAACATTCAATGTTTCATCACAAGATGAATAATACTCTCCCTAATGGACAACTATTTGTCTAGTTATGGCAATGTGACTCACACATTTGTTTTTGTAAATACAACCACCAAGGACAAGGGGAACAAGGGGAAGGTGTACTCAATCATGCATGGACTATAATTTTCCATAAATATCATAATCCCATCGTCATTTAAACAAGGGTCGCATGGCATGAGATTCCATTCCCATTGTTAAATATATGTTGTTGAGTGAAAAGCATATGTTGAACAATGAAACCTAATATAACTAGAAGCATAGATAATGAATTGCCTTTGTGAAAAGATAATTCATATAATGATAAAAAATAACATTACTGTTTATACTATATTAAAAACAATTAGCATAGAAATTTGTAATAATAAAAGTTAGTAAATAGATAAAATATTGAATGAGGCTCTTAGCATATGTGGAAAGTAATGTAAAGTATGTAAAGACATTTTGCATAAAACTTTGTAAAAATAAGCAAAAGGTAAATTTTTCAATGTGTAGTAAAATTCAGTAAATAAATAAGTGAAATGTTCAATCAAGAAATTATCATATGTTATAAGCAATGTAAATATGATATTAGCATATGCACACAAATCTATGTGAAGTCACATAGAAAAAACCTAGTCCAATAGTCATCAATGTTATCAACAATAGAATAGTGTTGTGCATATGCATATGACTAGAAAAATGTTTTTTTACATATATACATATATTAAAAATAAAATCTAATTATTAGTTTAATGAAAGTTGATTATAAATCCTCAATAAAGACATATGGTCTGCAAAACTATGTCTATTTGATGGTATAAAAACAATTTTTAAATTTATATATATATTACAAGTTTACAAATATAAAAAATTAGCAATAAAGTTAATTATACATCTTTTTCAACACATATATAGTCTTCACATTGTTTGTAGAGTGAAGACTTTTTATAATATGAAACCATATTACTCGTTGTCCCACAGTTCTCCACTTTGCAACTTTGCACATTTAATAGTTCACAAAATGCTTTTATGCATATGGTTAACAAAAAGATATTGTTGAACATATTTATTTACTGGATAGTTATTTGTTGTGCACATGCACATCATCCGCACAGATATAACCTCTGCATGTCCGCACATACAAGTTATAATGTATTTTAAATCCTTTTGTGCATAATTCATAACAGTCATCGGCTTGCACTCCCGCACTTGGAAACACCACATGTCCATTGGTTCGAGCGCACAAATTCTCACCAACAATGTAATTTGCTTGATAATTGAGCCATTTATGTTAATTTTATTTTTAAGCATTTTTAGATTGTTCGATATATCTTGCACAAAGATATATCTTTGGCACACACAAATTGTCCAGACAACCATATTTTTTGGGCGTCTGCACAACATATGAGTTGTACAACTAATAGAATCAAAATAATTCTATGCATATGTTTAAGTTAATAAATATTGTTGAATTGAATTTATTTCAGGTAACAATGTATATTAGAAAACACAACTATAAACATATGTCGTACTTAGAAAAAGGAAGTATTTAGAGATAAATATAAAGAGAAAGCAATGTAAGATGTATCGATGTCGAACTATGTAGGCAAGAAAGCAAGTGTGTCAATGTTATGATGAGCGTGAAACAATGTAACGTCTAATGTGAATCCTTGTGTGGATAATTGATATCAATCATCATCCTGCACTTTTCCATTTTGAAACATCACAGTTTTAATAGTTTACAAAATTCTTTTATGCATATGCCTAAAAAAATATATTGTTAAAAATATTTATCTACCAGAGAGTTATTAGTTGGGAACATACACATCATCGACATAGATATATCCTTTGCACATCTGCACAGACAAGCTCTAGTGTAATTTGAAGCCTTGTGTGGATAATTCATAACAGTCATTGTCTTGTGCTCTTGCACTTCGAAACTATGCACCTTCATTGCCTCCATTGCACATATTTTCACCAGCAATGTAATTTGCTTGATAACCAAATCATTTATGCGAATTTATTTTTTAAACATTTTTAAATTGTTCAATTTTGAAGAAAACATTGTAAATAAGTGAAGTGTTCACATTTGTAATAGTTTACATAATGTTTTTATGCATATGAAAAACTAAAATAATATTGTTAAACATATTTTATCTATGAGACATATATTTTTTGCACACAAACACATCGTCTACACAAATATATCTTTGACACGTCGGTGTAGGCAAGCTCTATTGTAATTTAAACCCTTGTGAAAATAATTCATAACAATCATGTCCTCTTGTATTCCTGCACTTTGGAATCTTACACGTGCATTGGTTCCATCACACACATTCTCACCAGCATTGTAATTTGCTTGATAACTCAACCAGATATGCCAATTTCATTTTTAAACATTTTGAAGTCTTTGGAACGAGAACATTTTTCATATAGGAAAAAAGGTAAATTGTTCAATGTCGAAGAAAAAATTGTAAACAAGCGAAGTGTTTGATATATATACCTTCGACAGAGATATATCTCTGGTAGACACGTATCATTTTCACAACCATATGCTTTGTTCGTTCACACAAAATATGCGACATACAATTAACAAATTGAAAATGCTTCTATGCATATGTTTAACTTAAAAAATAATGTTGAATTGAATTTATATCAACTAGCAATGCTTATTATAAAAAACAATTAAAATCATCTGTCATGGAACTTAGTAGAAGGAAGTTTTTAGAGATAAAGATACAGACTACACAATGTAACATATATCGAAGTGGTGTATTGAGGAAACAAAAAAAAGTGTGGAGATGTTATGATGTGCATAAAACAATGTAAAATGTTCATAGCTTAGGTTTTGTGAAAAAACAAATAGGACAAAATTTCCCCAACAACAAAGGTTCCTTGTTTGCAATTTTGAAATTGATAATAGTATATGAAAATATAGTTAATGGTGTACCTACCTCTTTCACCAAAGTATGCACAAGACCATCTGCATATAGCAAAAGAAATGGATGGCAACCGGCGTATGGGATTGG
>JASDQU010173137.1:1971-12563 GCA_032191745.1 Picea mariana
ACACCCTTTTCTGTAACATTTCTTCACCTGCAATGCTTAAATTTCTCTTATGGTTACTGCCTTGGGAATTCCCTGCACTTTCCTTAGGTTTCCTTCCTCATCCAAGCAAGTAAATGCCTTGTTATGACAGTATATTATAGAATGATGTTGGTCCAACCAATCCATCCCAATTAGAAAGTCATAGGAACCATTCATGTCCATAAAGCATGACTTAACCATTTCATTAACTTTTCTTTTGGCTTCGGTAGCCATCTGCACCAACCAATATTTTCCATGCTTGCTTCTTGGAAAATTCAAACTTTCCACCATCTTAGGATCTATATAACTATGACTATCTCCCGAATCAATTAAAATAGCAATGGTTTGGTTGTTGATTATACCTTCCACTTCAATCATATGTGACTGATACTTTGCTTGCTTGTTGTCCAGGGATGCATAGATCCTTGGTACATTTTTGCCCATGTCCTCCACTATTTCAGCTTGATGTACATTGTGAACAGTCCTCACTTTTTCACCTCTATGAGGACAATCTCTAAACATATGATCTCCTTTACAACTCCAACATTGAATAGGTGGTTGCCTTGGCCTTTGACCCCCTGTCTCAATTGTTCTGGGTTCTCTAGAAGTTGGTTGTCCCTGAGTATTATTTCTGAAGAATGGTGGCTTAGTTCCCTTCTTCCTCTGATCCATCTTGAATTTCTTTTTGTCTTCCCAAGCTTTTTGGAAATTTGGCCTTGATTTTTGTTGATCATAAAGGCATTTAGTTCGCCTTATTGTCTCCTCCAATGTCTTGGGACCATCACATTGTATTTTGTCACTGATGAATGATGGCAAGCCACTCAAATACCCTTGAATATTAATTGTCTCATCCTTGATGAAAGAAACATACTTCAGTAGTTCTAAAAACCTTCTCTCGTATTCATCTATGGTCATACTCCCAAGCTTGAGTTCAAAGAACTCTCTCATTTTCTTTTCATAGTATATCTTAGTCAAGTATTTCTTCTCAAATTACTTCTTGAATTCCCTCCAAGTAACACTTTTCTCTTTAATGTGTTGCACCTGCACAAGCCAATCCCACCACATGGATGCCTTTCCCTTGAGTTGATAGATGGAAATTATACCTTCTGCATGAGAATAATAATTATGCAATTGAAAATACTTTCTCATGCCCAGCAGCCATGTTTCTACATCTTCATCCTTTTTGTGCTCACCATCAAATGTAGGAGGTTTGATTTTGTTCATTTATCCTCGTAGCTCATCCACCCCAGACTTCTTATGCTTCCTGACAGGGGATGGAATTGATTTGTTGTGTGATTTCTTATTGGAATGCCTCGAGGAGTGATGGTGATGTCTGCTAAGACTTCTTGTACTTCTTTTCTCATTAGGAGGCCTGTGACTTCTTTATTTGCTTGAGTCGCTCTCCTCATCCAATTTATTTTCTATTATGTTCAAGCTCTGCATTAACTTCATGTTGAATTCATCCTACTTCTCCTTGTCTCTAATAAGCCTTTCATTATCAACTTTATGGCTTTGGACCTCCTTCTGCAAATTTTTAACGGTCTCTACCATATTCATATTTTCATCCCTTCCTTCTCCATGTCCATTGGAGTTTGTTCCTTCAATGCCCAAATGGACATCCATCCCTATGATTTAATATTCCTGGTTGTAAGTCCCATGTGCATCTTCCATTACTCTAGACTCATTGTTGATCATGATCTGATCTAATTGTTGTTGTCTCTGCGAAATGTGCAGCCAACAAAACTTTGTCAGGTTAACTGACTCAATAATTTCATGAAAATATGAACCATTCTGGTTCAATAAAATATCAGAACTCTTTCTTATAATTTCTCAGATATTTGAATGCCTAGATCAATTTCTGGGTGGATGATTATATTCTTAATGCCAATCCCTTTTCAACGCCTTCTCCCATGCTCAATTCTGAGTCTCGAGCAGAAAGTTATGGTTAATTGAAAATTGTCCATTAATTTTTTTGTTCATATTTCAACTGGGTGCAACTATGCACTATAATTATGCATTTTTGCACCTATTCCTTTGGATCTTTCATAGAATCTGAATTTTATTTCTTCATATATATATTATGGACACTCTATCCAAGTTTCATCTCTTTCTGGGTTCTTGGATGCTAGTTATAGCCTGCTGAAATTCCAGACCAAATACCATATTGTAACGGGTATGCTACAAGTACCTTCTGTTCCATATTAAACACTTTTAACATGCCCAAAAATTTAATTCAGCTCTAGCAATGTCTTCTATGGTTCAATATCTTTCCATTGACTACTCTTGTGCCTCAATCTGATTCCGGATCAAAAAGTGATGGCTCTTTGAAGTTAGTTGAGTATTAAAACTTACCCTCCATTGTTTGTGTTGTAACTTTCTCATAAAAGCTCTGTTTGATGAATGGTTCACACCATTAGAAATTTCTCTCTGAGCTCTTTATCTTGGTTTTTGAGTTGCTAAAAACTCTCTTAAGGGCCTCAAAAATGCGCTACAAAAAGATAATGTTCAAATGATATAAAACGTCGTAGAAAATCATGGGTTTTCTGTTGTTGTTCACCCTCCAAACGACTTCGCATGCACAAATTTCAACATGTAAACCCATATTCACCATGTGTAGCAACAACACAAGGTAAATCATGCTCCACACATCCACAACTACCGTCAATCACTTCTATGTCGTGCCAATGACTAGCGCACACTACATTTGTCTCATGCTCCAATATCCACCGCACGCAGTTTTGGTTCTAGTACTATTACCTGTTGCTCACCATTTTTGTATCATGTGCTGATATTCCATGCGCACTTCACTCTATGAGCACCATTAACTAAACTGTCACGTGACAACATATCCTCACATTGCGCATCCACCAACCAAACTCCTCTGCGCTCTGCCAATACTGCGCACACCATGCATGCCAGTATTATGTGTGTGCACACCGTGTGCACCTTATTATGTGTATGCACACTGCACAATGCTAAATTTACCTCTCGTACCCGCACACCAACATTTTTCCACGTGGTGCCAAAATTTAGCGTGCACAACCACACACCAACATTTTTCCACGCGGTGCCAAAATTTACTGTGCACACCCGCACGCCAACATTTTTCCGTGTAATGCCCAATTTTACGTATCACAATATTTTCACAGCGCATCATGCATTTTTAGTGCACCCACTTGCATACATTCATTTTTATGCACATCAATTCCTCGTGAAGTCCGCTACAAAAATTGGGGCTTTTGGCTTAAATTTTTCCCCAATTCTACCATAGTCATTCTGCAACTATGAAATTTGTTCAATTTCACCCTGATAACACCAGTTCAACTTATGCAATAACAAATCATTGTGGGTTGAAATTTCTGGAACAAATTTATCCAAAAATCAATTCACGAATTGAGAATTTTATTTACTAATCTCGCTCCATATGTGATGGCTTCACTATAACTTCAAATTCGACTAATTTCGGGTCTGAATTTGCTAGAACAAAGATTAAACCAATAATATCCCACCACTTGGCCAAATTTCTCCATTTTCTCATGAATTTAACAACAGAAATTGGGGCTTTTCCCAATTCTGCGTCTTTGTTTCTAAAATTTACCATGGACGCTCTCTGACTTGAAATTTGGTCACTTCGAAATCAATCCTCTATGAAATTTCGCTTCAACTCAACTTTTTCGACCCATCCAGGCTCAGTGTTGAAAACTGAAGCTCTGTTACCATATTGTAACATCTCTGGCCACCCTGGCTAGACCACGATACATGAGAGAACTCTTTTCTTCTCTCTGTGGAACATACTGTAACATACCCAGCATCCAACTGAGTTATGCCACATAAACTTTTCGAACTGCATGCAATTAAAATATATACACACAGAACTCTTGTGGAAATATATATATATATATATATATATATATATAACGTAAACATATAAATACATTTGTAATGCACGGATTCACACTGAAATAACAGTAAACGTAAACATGCAACATATACAGGAAATACCCATAAATATAAAGGCAGTTATAACCACAATAGGATAAACCCATAAAAATAAGCATGTAAATAATAATGCAGCATGTAAATTTATCACACAGTTGACACTTATCTTGGTAAGAATATCACCAACTACGTGCAGACCTTCCACGAACCTCCCAGCCTTAGACCACACTTCTCATCACTCTCAGCAGTGGGTCACCCCCGAGCTGGAACTAAACTCCACCCAGGTAAAGGGATTCCTAACAAGGCCAATGGTTCATAGACAACAGGAAAGACTTTGTCATAGGTTCCAACTCAAACTAATAGCTTACAGTCCCTCATTCCCCACATGCTTGTTCCACCCCAAGAAGTGTGCCCCTTCTCTGCTCAACAGTCCTTCGGTTGCCTCGCTTCCTTTCCAGGCTTCAACAACAGGCTGGACAGGAAGTCTCAGAGCCCTGTAGCTGCAGTTTAGCACCTTCAAGAAATCAATTCCTAACAATTCTCTCACCCAAAGATGAATTTCTCACGGGCCTGACAACCCGCCTCTTCAATATCCCACGGGCCTGACAACTCGATTCTTCAGTCCAGCTCCCAATCTAACCAGCTACCCAAAACATGTATGGTTATGGTTACAAATTTAGGTACAGTGATAGGAAGGTATGAAGGATAACTGACTGCGTGAGTGAAATGGCCATGGTATGGTTGAATGGATGAACTGAATGATGGAAGGCATGATGGAAAGAATGATGGGAAATGAACTAAGTCCAAACAATATGTATGCATGTCCCCAACTTGACACTTGTCATGTTAGGAGCTACTTTGGCACACTTGTCCCCAACAATAGAACTTAGGATAAAATAATTATCCATACTTTATACTTTAATAAATATTATTATAATATTCCTTTTTGGCTTAAGCTCCCTAGCTTAGCCCTTTTTCCTTAACTTTTAGCCCCCACCCTTTCCCTAACTAGTGGAGTTTAGTCCCCCATATCTTTTATTGTGGTCGGTCTGCACGCAGCGATGTATTTTATATTAATGATGAGGCATATACAAAAATAGGTGCAGTGGCCTTTAACATCTAGGCTCTCTGGCCTAATCATCACAAAACGGGCTCACAGGCCTATAAAACATAGAATATACACAAAGTCTCGCTGGCCTCAATATCGTATGCACTTAAGATGTTGCACGCAGTGTTAGCACTAGAAGTCACCCTCCGATTGCGGAGAGGGTAAGCCGAGTACCCATCAGATTTTATATGTCACGGTTTGGTTTTATACGAGGTCAATGGGCATAGACTAAGACAATATCGTTTTAACTCAGAAAATAGGGACTGGCACACATGAATAGGTGAGGCCTTGATTCAACTTTAGTCAGTAAATTGAGCTTAAGTATGAGAAGAGGGAAGACTTGGTGATAAGGATGAACGAGACTACTATGGGCATCAGGCCTTCCAGCAGCTTGAAGAGGAAAAACTCAATACTCAAGAGCAATCTTAAGATCAAGCTTCAGACACTATGGTGCAAGCAGCACAATTACAGTAGGAGGATGATCAAACCTTCATCACCCTGCAACTGCAACAGCTCGACTGTATTTTCCATGCCTGATCCATCCAATGTAAGAGGGGAAAGAAAACACAGGAAACTGATTAAAACTAGTCGTGATGCTAGTGTGATCAAACCTACATCACAACAACATAACTACCCTCGACTAGATCATCCATGCCCAAGTGTTCTAACACAGTTGTTATAGAGAAATGGAAAGGAAGCTGACTTTCATTAAACAAGAAGTCTCAAATACGTATACATAACCAGAAGAACCAGAGATTCATTAAAACTTTACAATGTGAGAGCCTAGCTCAACCATTGACCTTAACAAAATATAAAAATTGCCTATATATATTAAAAATGTTGCAACCACTAGGAGTGTGATCAGACCATCACATTAACATTTTCAATTGGTGCCTGCTCTGTCATATTGTGCAGGCCTCCTCATGTAAGATGTGATCCAGGTGCAGTTATGTGCTTTACAAGAAAATTTGTCCATAAGGAAGCTTTGGATTAACAGTCTGTCTTTACAACCGCTCTCTGCATGTTTTCCATTTATGGGGTGAGACGAAGTCTCAACTGCCACCTCACTTTCATTAATTGTCTGCATCAGGATCAAGACGGCACCGAGTCGACTTGGCACCTGGAAAACGTGGTGGCCAACACCGGCATTTAGGCCCCTAGCTTAGCTCACGTGAACTCTACACCTTTACCTGCATGCAACCCTGGGTCATGACCCAGCGCTTATCTCCACAGGCGGTCTGGGATTTTTCCCTTCAGGAATTCTCATATCACTTGACAACAAAATCCTCCACTCCAGATTTGATGAAATCGTCCTACTCGGATCAACGGTCGGTCTTTCTTTCCATCTGATGGTTGAGGCTTCTCGTGATGGGCGCCAACACTTCCACATGACCTCAAGCTGTGACCTTGGGCCTACTCTCGAGTGCTTCGCAACTTCGAGCTTCAAGTGAACTGATGTGAGCCACTCCCAACTCTCTTGATTCCCGAACTCCCGAACTGGGGCTTAGTGAGTGCTAGCTCCCCTTTGATATGTGCGCGCCTTAGCACAACATGCCCTGACTTTGGATGACACACATTTGTGGGTTTTTAAGCCCCCTTCTTTCGCATTTTGTCACCCAAGGGCCAGATCCAAAGGAAAAACATCCCCCTACAAGAATATGTGATAACATTAGGCTCCATGGGGGATAGAGTCCTCCCTGCGAGGCTCTAAGAACTCATTTTGTAGTTCCAGTCGCCTTCTGCATTGGGCTATGGAGTCAAGCTCAAAGCACCCTGCTGAGGAATACATGCCGATAAGAAAAAACAAAAATAAACACACATGCTCTAAGGAGCTTATTTATGTACCCTCCTAAACTAATTTAATTCTTACACAGTGCTACGTGAAAGCAAAATTCCACCATAGTCATTGAAGCAACTTCCTGGTTGCAAATTTGTTTATTATGTTAAGAATTGATAACAAATAATCCAACCGTGACAGCAGAACGGTTACATTCTTCATCTTTCCTCCTAATGTTGAGGTCAGGATAAAGTTGTGCGGCTTCAAAACATGAAGGAAATACAACTCCATGTATTCCTCCATAGGCTCATAGGACAAGCGCAAACTCTAGAAAATTTGCAACAGGTATCTTGATTTGTCTTGCAGTTGTTCACACCGGGCTGAATGTCTCTAGCAAGTGCAGGTGGGTGAAAGACCGGTGTAGGCTAATTGATCTCAGGCGATGGTCGCTCACTAGTAAGCTGTGGACAGGAGATAGATTGCCCCTTCTTCTTCTCCTTTTCTTCTTCATGGCTCTCCCTAGGGTCAGACTCATAATCGTCATAAACCGGAACTGTGGGAAAGCTCTGCTCTTCAAACTATTGCTTGGTGTCTTCTGCAGGCCCAGGATGGTTGATTTTCTCACAATATTTTTCATTAGTGAACAGAGGATAAGAATTTGCAGTATCTTCTTGGGAATCTTGCAAATCCAGCTCAGAATCTTATTCATAGCTGTCATACACAGGGTGGCTGCTCCCCGAGTCATCAAAATGTGATGTAGGGAACTACTTCTCTTCATCTAAATACATAACTATTTATTCGCTTAAATCTGAGACGACAGTTGCATCAGGGGTGGAATCTGCTACCTCTATGGCTATGGAATCATCAACCTCACCATCATGAGCAGGGCTGCCAAGAACATCTTCTCCTCGGACTGGAAAATCCTTTGTGCTTTCTTCAAAAGAGAAGCAAACATGATCTGCCTTCAATTTATCCATCCTCACAGAAAGTGACCTCGCCAGCCACACCAACTCAGCCAGGGCATCTTCTTCCTCCTCGCAGCCTTCCTCCTCATAGATTTCATATCTTTCATCCTCACAGCTTTCATTCTCACAACTTTCATTTGAAACATTCATACCTTGAACACACTCTTTATATTCTTCACAACAATTATGACAAATTAACTCAAAGGAATAATACCTTTGACAATGCTTATTGAAAGTTGCATGAAATTCTTCAAGGGAGGAGATGCTAGCAGAGGGTCAGGAGTGATACAATTCATGAGCATCTCCTATTAATGGGAACATGAAAATCTTTAATAATACATCCTCATGATGTATCTCCCATTGATGCATGAGTTCATGAAACTCATGGAAATGCTATGCAGGGTTGTCCTCTTTACGCTTTTTAAATATGGGCAAAAAATCATCCCATGCATCCATAGTAGGAACAACATTTAGAAAATCAGGAACAGAGGAGAAATTAAAAGGAGAAAACCTTCAATCCAAAATTTTGTCCATTTCGAACCAGCGAAGTCACCAATCAATCCTTTAATCATGGAGTCGCTAGGTGAATGATATGCAGAATGGGTGTGTTTGGTCTTTGTTCACCATCAAAGACCAGATCTAATGATTGTGTCATAGGGGACTATGTTATCACATAAACTTGTCAGAGTCTTATGAATCTGGGGTTTTTGCCTAAGTATGTAATTTTGCCTGTCTCTACTCCTTTTGCAGACCTAATCATAAGGTTTTTCCTTTCGGCTTATATTTTTCTTCTTTTGCCTACCTGAGAGGTGTCGACCCTAAGCCTTTATGTTTTCTCTGAGGTCGGTCACTTCTCTCTGCGTGTCTCTATCACTGATCCTTTTTCTTTCCCTAGCCCCCATCCAGTCATCCAAGTATTTTTTTACAAAGGCTGCAACCATAAGCACAAGCGTAGCACTTAGAGCGGTCTGATATGAACTCAAATCAAACGAGCAAGCAAGATCAGCTTTCAACAGCGAAGATCCACCACATAGATCAGATCGATGACCATCACGCAATCGGGATAATAGAGTTACACAAATTATAGAGTCAGAAAGAGTTCTAAAATCGTGAGGCCAATCCTAGCCGTTGNCCTCACGATTTTAGAACTCTTTCTGACTCTATAATCGTGAGGCCAATCCTAGCCGTTGATCCTGGGAAGGATGCGCGGTGAAAGATTAGCATTTCGTTGACTCGTAGAATGGAGAATTCAAAGGGTAGAGTCATAAGGAATCATGAAACGCGAGGTCGTGAAATGATATGGGTCGTATATTTCATAAGGACACGTGGCACGGGATCAAAATGGAGAAAGTCGTTTTGGAAAAGTATCAAGTGAGAAATGTCGATGTCCTGAGGACTCGAAATATTGATATTCATCTAAGCCATCTGATCAAAGGGGGTGCATGGCACCTGATTTAAGAGATTGTGATTTCGTGACTCAGGTGTTTGAGCATGGAGCACAACGTGAGCTCGCAAAATGCGAAATCGCGATGCGCTTGGGAGTTGGGCCCACGATCACAACCCGCGGTCATATGGAAGTAGGGCCATAAAGAAAGGGAAAGTGCCTATTAAGCGGCGAGTGGCTAAGATTGTTCATTTCTTTCCTCGAGCCCTGAGGCCTTTTCTCCAGATCCTCAGTTGTTTCCCTTTGTTCCCAGAAGCACACTTCTAATCTCCCCTGCCTGAATTCCATCTCCACCTACTTCTCCTCCTGTTCACACTCTAATGGCAGGAGAAAATCCCCCCAAAACCATAATGGAAGCTATAATAGTTGCTAGGTATACCCCTCTTGTTTTGCCTCAGCCTCTAAATTCCCTCTCAGCAGATGGCTACCTTAAGCAGTTACCTAAGTTCACGGGTGAGGGAGACATAACTACAAAATCACATCTTGAATCCTTTTATAGTTTTACAGATAATCATTTCATAGAGAATGAAGAAGTATGGATGAGGATCTTTGTTCATAGCCTCGATGGTGAAGCTAGGAAGTGTTTCAGGGCCTTTCCCCCTGGATCTATTGGTGGAATCGAAGCCCTAGATGAAGTCTTCTTAAAGGATTGGGGAGACAAGAAGGATCTCATGTACTATATTACAGAGTTTGGGGCTCTAAAAAAAGAGGAAGGGGAATCCGTGTCTGATTTCTCCAAGAGGTTTAATAAAATTTATAATAAAAATCCCACTGAATTCAAGCCTACAAAAACCTATGCAAATATTACTTATGCTAGCGCTTTCAATCCTAACTTATGTCTCCTGCTAAGAGAAAGAAGAGATACTTCATTGGCTCATATGCAAGATGAAGCCCTTGAAGTAGAGTGTAATATATTTGCAGTTGAAAAAATCAGGAGCAAGGTTGACAAAGACAGAAGAAGAGGGAGGTCTGAAGTCTCAACCTATGGTTCCTCTACTGCCCATCCTCAATTTGATGAAATTACTAAATTAGTTAAATCTATGTCTGCTGAGATGGATAATTTGAAGCTTGAAGGAAGACAAAACTATAGAAATCCACAAAATTGATAACAGAGGTAACTTCAGGAGACCTAACAACACTCCTCAAATTCTTCCAAGAGAGCAGAGGAACAGAGATAGAAATGATCAAAACATCCAGACCGCTCTCCAAAATAATCTTGTTATAGATGATGTGTTGGTTGTGGAGCTTGATTTAGAGGTCTTTTACTTTCAGCCGTGTTTATACCCCATGAAGTATTTACACCCCAAAAGTATGTACACTCTTCCATGCGAGGGAGTGCAG
>JASDQU010173140.1:0-13368 GCA_032191745.1 Picea mariana
ATTTACCATCATCCATAGCTGCAATACATTTCCCTCATAAAAGAGGGTTGCCTTCTAGGGAAAAAAACCCTAACATAATCTCTACCATTAGATCTGCGACCTTATAATGAACGGTCCAGATTTACAATGAAATTACAATACACTTTTACAAGGCAATTTTTGCTTCGAGGGATTCACCCCTGAACCCCACTGGGGGCCTGCTTGCCCCCAGACCCCCTAGCCAGGGGGATAGCCCCCCCGGACCCCACAGAGAGGGTACCCCACCTCTGCACTCCCTCGCGTGGAAGAGTGTACATACTTCTAGGGTGTAAATACTTTATGAGGTATAAACATGGCTGAAAGCAAGGACCTCTGAATCAGGAAGATAATCAGGCTCCACAACCAACATTTTGACCAAGAGAGGATTAATGCTTCAGCTAGAAGAAAAGGTTCAGGCCATGGACCTAGGGGTACAAAGGTTTTTTAGTAAGATTGAGGCTGTACAGAAGAAAGGTCTTCCTGGTCTGAAGGTAATCAATGACAAATTGATGACACTCCCAGACTACAAAAAGAGACTGGCCGATGTGGCTAAGGGCAGTTCAAAGTTTTCAGGAATTCAAGGCAGCATCACTAGCAAGGAATTTCTAGATGCGTTTTAGTGGGACACCAGTATTCAGCATGAGATTTGATACATCTTCATCACCAAACCTACCTTCGCCAAATACATAGAAATGGATGAAGTTTATCGAAGGCTACTCAAAGTCAACGTGCCCAGTCATCTTCGATGGGAAGAACTCTGTGATCTGATCGAGTAGCAGATGAGCTATCCCAACCCATTCATTTGTCCAGTCAGATGAGGTCATGCAGAGACCTCACCAACGGTTCACCCAGAAAACAGCATGCAGTTGTGACACATCATCAAGCAGTTCCTAGATTTCTGAAATTTGTTAAGTTAGTTAGGCTAAAAATAGATTTAGCACGTCCTGGTCTTTGATGACAAGATTGTTTTGTAATTTTGAGTTATAAATACTTCATCTTTCGAAGTATTGAGGGTTGTTGATCTTCACGCCCTGCAAGCTATCAGACTGTAATATTTTTGAAGAGATCTCCCATTAATACAAAGAGGCATTTTACAGGATTCTCGCATGTATTTACTGGTGATGTTTTTCTCTCTAAGTTAAATGTTATTCTCGCTTTGTTATCACATTGTTTTCTAAATCTAATCTTTGGAAGTAATGAACGTTGCAGGATTTATCTAGTATACCCTGTTTCTGACTTAAAAGATTTTAGTGTTTTATCTTCTCATTTTACAATAAATAAATTCTTAACTGCTTCTTTCTTGTAATTGTCTTTCTCATCTTTTCTGCTATTCCTCATTTATGCTACTAAAGAATCCAGTGATTACATTATCTCGCCCTGTGAAAGGTTCCTTTGTTTTTCTGGTTCAGATTTCATCTTTATGACACGGACCCCATAGCCCAATGGATGTGTAAACTATCTCAACCAACTCGACAAACACTACGACAACAAAACTGACTTATTTATTTATCTATCCTAATATTTAAAAAGTTTGAAACATATCTAAATCATATAGAGAGATCCCTCTCTGAAGTTGGAAGGGCTATATCCTAGCTTCAAAAGCAATTGGATAAAGTTGCCTCTCATAGATTTGTTCTTCCTAAAAACCTCTAAGAAATTTACATAGCGCTAACAAGTTCCATTCAGAGTCAGGTGTTGCTTTGACCTAGTGCATTTGCATATAGGTAGTTTGAATTACCAATCAAAACTCACGTAGCTCTTTCTTGGCTATGGACTGTGCTTCATAGAGGGAATTTAGTTTGTTGTCGGCCTGTTGAATTTGGTTGAACTTTTGTTGTTTCTCCATGGGGTCCATTGTGACCACAACTTCCTCATTGAGCACCTGGATATTTGTGTGCACTTCCTCCAAGACTTGATTTCGGTGAGCGATGATACCCATCCAATTGCTGACTTCCTTAAATATTATGGTGCAGTCTGTGGTCTGTTTGTGTAGTGCCACTCGGGCATTATTACCTTACAATATTATCCTATGCATTTGTTCCTGTAGCTGCCAAGACTGTTCTTATTCTTCTTGCTAGACTTGTTGTAACTTTTATTGTATCTGCTCTGTGCGTGCCGCGAGCTATGTCCATGCCATTTGTATCAGTTAAATTTGTTTCTCTGGTTCTGTTATCTCATTGGCTTCTCATAAGTCAGGCGAAACCTTCCGAATCTCGGGCTAGGCTTCTGCAAGTTTTTCCTAGACCTTTTCCAGTTTGCGCTGGGCTAGGATCATGTCACATTTTTCTTTTTTTCTACATGCTTGTTCAACTAACCATTCTTGTTGGGCGAGCTTGGTTGAGCTCGCGGTGTCCTGGAGTCTTTTCTCTAGTTGGTCTGTGAAGTCTCTGATTAGCCCAAATAATTGTGATTTTGGCCACTATACTAGGTTTGTAGCTAGGGGAGCTGCATCAATAGGTGCTCTCATCTGTAAGGGAAGTGTGTTGGTCGTTGAGTGGTTTGAACGGGTTTCTACCTCCTCCTCTATATGTGGCACTGGTGCGATCCTCAATCTTAGATCTTCGGGCAGGACTGTTAGTACCTATACTCTAGTGATGCAGAGTTGCATCAATCCTGCACATTGTTGGGGGTTCTGGAGGACTTGCTCCATTTGCGCTTGCTTGGTTGTCGTATCCTGTGCTATTGTTGAATCTAGTTCTTTGAGCACATATGGTATCTTCATTCCCTCTTGTAATTTTTCATCATGCATCATGGTTTCTTGGGCCTCCTCACCCTTAGGTGGTGAGGTGATTTGCTAGTCACGATAAGCTTCCAGCTCTTTTGTGCTTCTGGTGGCTTCGTCCTATGTTGATGACTCATGTTGTCGTTCCTGGGTGCTTGGGTTTGGAACATCTAGTATTGTGCTTTTCTCTGGGGCTTTAGGGTTAGTGTTTGAAGTTTCTGATTTGGGCTTAGTGAATTCGTTGGTTATCTATGGGTTTTGTCACCCCTCTGTCTCTGGGTGGTCAAACTGCATCAACTCTGAAGTTGTGGTCTGATGTGGGGTGGTGGAGAGGAGATTTGGTAGTTGGAGAGGTGGTGGAGGATGCTCAACAATGGGTGTGGACAGGAATGGTTCAGGCTCTGGATCATCCTGGATATCAATGATAGGGGTGGGTTTCATTGTGGCACAGTTGCGAGGAGCGGCATATGAAAAGGGTTGTGGGTTTACAGGTTTGTGTGGCGGGACCCCAATTATATGCTTCTTTTGTAATAGTTCGGTCCCAAACACTACTCCCAGGATATGGTTAACCTACACTCCTGATAGCACAATTTTGTCTGGCATCTTATGGTGGGTCACTCTTTCCTTTCGCACCAACAATTATGCTTCTTCCTCCTCCTTAGATTTGGTCTATACCAGTGCATCTAGTTTCTTTTGTTTGGGCCCTGAGCCCAATCCCTCTCCTGCTTCTTTATCTTTCTTCTTGAGCAGCTCGGCTGGCAGAATATAATGCATGCCTATTTTTCATGGGCTGTATTTAACTCCTAGCCATGACATGACCTCTTTTTCAAAATCTTCTTCATCTAGGTAAAAAGGTAGCATCCGTGTGTGAAAACATTCTTGGCTAGCATGCCTCGGCCAGACGAATGTACTGTGCCAATTTATGCCAAATGCAATATTCTTTGTGTTATTATTGAGGATCTCATGTGGGATGCGTGGCCTCTGTGTTGCGCCAATCATAACATTATACGATTTGAAAAATGTTGTGTTGTTGAGTGTTGTGTTTTCTGAGTCTGGTCTGGATTGCCATGGCTCAAACATTTTTGCCAGATGCCCTTTGTCTGGTATTGCCAGTTTTCATCCCACCGGTGACTTCCACTTGAGCATTGCAAATTCCACAAGTAGTTATCCATAGGTAAAGGTGCCTCCTTTCTCTTGTTACTCCTCATAAGCTACGAGTAGTTCCTCTACCAGGAAACTACACCAGTTGAATACTGCTCCTTGATTGCAAAAGTTGGAAATAGATGGCGCATCCAGGGTGTGTTCTCCCTTATAGTAGGACCTCATAACCTTGCTGGCTATGACATAGAAGCCAGTCCAGACTGGTTCAGGTAATATTTTTTCAATGATTGTTGTGCGTCCACCTCGCTTGGTGTTAAACTTCTTGTATAGGCTAAGTTCGTCTTTCTTCTTCCCATGCTTACCAGGTCCTTGAAATACTTTTGACACATCCTCTTCTTTGGAGGATAGTCCAGTAAGTTGTTGGATGTCCCGTGCATGGATTGGATAGAACTTATCCAACCATAGGCTTTGGTTGTGCACTTTTCTTATCAAAAATTTTGTGCAGCGTGAAATGTCGCCTGTGGTGCCAAAGACTGGTAAGTCTCTGAGGTTCATGATGGTGGAGTTCAACAAATTAATGAACTCCTTTTTCGGTATAAAATATATATCTCCAGTTCCATCCGGGGCTAACTCCCAAAAGACGTCTGGGTGCATATGTGGAAACAAAGATGAATCTGTGAGGTCAAGGTCGAGAAGCTTGATGTGTTGTATCTTCCCTTTGAGGTCTCCTATGTTCTCGACTCAAGGATCACAGATCTTGTCTGGTACTATTTCTTTCAACATGGCACTTCGGCTTACTATAGCTCTCAACATTCGCATGTCTAGGCTATGTCTTCAACTTTTGCAAAGGTTTTTACTAGTTCATTGCTACATGTGGAAATAACTATGCTTGGTTATAGAAACAATACATTCTCGGCTAAGTTATGAGAGTCTTTTGTCTAGTTTTAACGGGTAATTTTTAACAATAACTTCTTCTCATGATGACTAGATGGACGCAACGGGGTGTGATTTGTCCAACGGGACAATTTAATCAAGGTAAATCCGATTGGGTGATCTGAGTATTTACTCGTTTGACTAGAATAGGGACATGGCCAAATTGAGACGTTTCTATTTGATGGGTGGGTGTCTCGGTGCAAAGTTTGATGGAATCTTGGTATAATGCGGCTTTATGGCTTAACAGGAAACAGTCAGGGTGCCAGAATAATAATAATGGTTGTGACTAGACTGGGTGTGCCTGGCTTTTAACTCTGATTAGATTTGGATTCAGGGCACCTCCGACCACAAGGGTTGTCCCTATCATCCTTAACGTTGGATATTACTAGAATTTTCCATGCTTCAGGTTCTATACTGCTAGGTCGTTAATTCTATATCAACCAACACTTAAAAAAAATAGATAAACTATGTATTGTGGCACAATACTGCATGCATGGATATTATTAACTAAATTTACAAAATTCTAGAAAGAAAACAAAACTCAAATCTAACTATTGTACAAGCACCATCGGATTGGAGTGACTCCCATTGTTCTCAGTTTTGAGATAGGTAGGGTTTCAGGCGAGCATCGTTCACCCATCCCGATCGTAGCATACCATCTAGTTGTGCAAGTCGTACTGCTCCTGATGGTCATATTTCCACCACTATGAAGGGTCCCAACCAGTGCATGTGCACCTTGCCAGGGTGCATCTGGTATCGACTGTCATAGAGTAGCACCTTGTCTCCTTGTGAAAATACCTTGGTCTTGATGTCTTGGTCATGCCAAGATTTTTTCCTTGCCTTTTCAACCGATTGATGGAAATCGGCTATAAATCGAGTTTCGTCGAGTTCTTGTAACTCCGCAAGTCTCTGTTCCATTGATTCTTCATTTGTCATACATGTGGCTTGTGCAATGAATAGACTTGGTGTGATGAACTCTGTGGGCACCACTACCTATTTTCTGTAAACCAACTAGAACGATGTATATATTTGGAGTTTATTTGTAGTTGTCCTATATGCCCATAATACCGCTTGAAGTCTCTCATCCCAGTCCTTTCGGTTTGCGCAACAGACCTTTGTTATCCCCTTTTCCAGGATTTTGTTGAAGGCTTCAACTGTTCCGTTGGCCAGTGGGAGATAAGGTCTACTCTTGTGATGCTGAATCAAAAATTCAGTAGTAAGTGTTGTTATAGTGTTTCTAATGAAGTGAGCTCCCTGATCGTTGGTTAGGCTCTTTGGACATCTGAAGTGGGAAATGATATTCTCGAAAATGAACCTAGTAGCCATATCCATCGAATAGTCCCGTAGCATTGTTGCTTCGGCCCAATGAGTAAGGTAGTCGATTGCGGTAATGATGTACCTTGCCTTCAAATGTTTGGTTGTGGGGTTGATGGGCCCAATGAAGTCAACTTCCCATTTCTCAAATTCCTGTAGAGCTCTAACCAGTTTAAGTGGTTATTCATCTCGGCGTGATGGTTTACCCACCTGTTGACAAACATTGAATGATCTAGCATATGCTTTTTCATACTTGAAAAGTGTTGCCCACCAAAGTCCTGCTTGTAGAGATTTTTGTGTCGTTTCCTTTCCTCCTACATGTCCTCCTGCAATTCTGTTATGGCATTCCCATAGTATATCCTACCTTTCATGATCTAGGACACAGTGCCTGAGGATACTATATAGCCCTACTTTATACAGTTGTCCAGTGATCAACTGGTAATCTATTTCTTTTATGACCATATGGTGTTTTTGACTTGCGAAATATGTTTCAAGGCAGGCCCCTGTGCTGAGAAAGGTTGCTATGTCCTCCAAGTATTCTGGAATTGCCTCGATCCTAAACAAATGTGCATCTAAGAGTTGATCATCGAGTTCTCTGCCACTTTCTCCTGAATCTAGTTTGGATAGATGTTGGGGTCCAACATTGCATCGTCCTGGCTTGAAGATGACTTCAAAATAAAATTTATGAAATAACAACAGCCATCTGCAAATTCTTCCTTCCAACACAGGTTTGCTAACGAGGAATTTTAGTGTTGAATGATCATAAAATAATTTGAAATGAGATCCTAAAAAATAATGTCTAAATTTCTGTAAAGCGTAAATCATTGGTAAGTCTTCTCATTCGGTCGTTATATAGTTGTGCTCTGCTTGCGACAACTTCCGACTTGCAAAATATATGGGGTGATCCATAGCTCCATCTCCTGGTTGCATTAAAATGGCTCCTAAGGCAATCCCTGAATCATCCACATGGACATGAAATTCTTTCTCCCAATTTGCAAATATCAAAATCAGTGCTGTGATGATTTTTTCCTTAAGTGTTTCGAATGATTTGTCACACTCGGGAGTCCATCGGGACGTTCAGCCTTTTTCAGGAGGTTTTCTAGAGGTGCAGTAATGTTGGCATACCTTCGGATGAACCAACGATAGTACCCTATGTGTCCAAGTGTGGAGCGCAGCTTTTTATCTCTTGTGGGTGGCCGCATATTCACAATGACCGCTACTTTAACTGGATCCACTAATAATCCTTCTCGACAGACTATGTGGCCCAACAAATTTCTGTGTGGCACACAGAAAATACACTTTCTAAGGTTTAGTGAGATTTGTAATTATCTGCATATGTCAAACATTAGCCTCAGTAGTTCTACATGTTCCTTGAGCAAGTTATATATTGTCCAATCATCCATATAGACTTCTATGAACTTGTTAATGAACTCTCTAAAGGTTGCTATCATGATCCTAGAGAAAACTGCAGGGGTGTTCTTTAGACCAAATGGCATGACATTGTATGCAAACGATCCCCATTTAGTGATGAAGGTGGTTTTTCTCTTGTCCTCTTCAAAAATCCTAACATGATGGTATCCTGAGAATCTGTCTGTAAATGAATATTCTTCCTTTCCCACAACCTGTTCTAGGAACTCATCGGTAAAGGGCATTGGGAAAAGTTCATGCACACAGGAAGAGTTGAGGCTCCTGTAGCATACACATACTCTAATGTCTTCGATGTATTTCTTGTTTTGAATGACTATCGGGCTGACCCATTCTTCTTCTTCTACTGGAAAAATAAGACCGGCTTCTAACATCTTATCAATCTCCTTTTTAACTTTTTCTTTTAATCTCGGGTTAAGACGGTATGGCCTATGTCTGACAGGCTTGGATCTTGGTTTTAACTCAATCTTCATTTCACCCAAAACTCCTTTGATTCCCTTTAATTCTGAGAAAGTCTTCGGGAACAAGTCTTCGTATTCTCGCAGTAAGGCTTGCATTTCTTGACTGGTTTGCTCATCCTAGTAATCGTCTACAAGGGTTATCTTGGGTTTCTCTTTGGTCCCTATGTTAAGTCTCTACAGTTTTAACGGGTGATTGTATGACCTATCGGTCCGGCTAGGTATGGTGTTTTGGATTTCCCTGTTTCCCTCAGTCTCTTTGATGGTTAGGTTTCTCAGTTCTTCTAATTCGTCTAGGCTTTCTGAGGCTTTGCTAATCTAATAGCATTCTATAGGCTTTCTAGTCACATGTAAGTGGAGTTTGGTCTGAAATTATTGGGTATGCCTGGAACATACTACAAAGTCTGATATCTTGTCATTATTGGCTGTGAAAAGAAGTTCTTTAATATTTTGTAGGATTGGTTCAAGATCAGGGTACTTACTTGTAAACAAGAAGTCTTTGAAAAATTAAGCTGCTAGTGTTTGCCAATCATTGGTTTGTCTTTTGGTTTCCTAATCTATAAACCAATTTTTTGGAAGTGGGCCTAAGGAGTGGAGAAATACCTGAACCGAGAAGAGAGAGGGTATCTCCGCAACCTGCCATTGTGTCATACACTCTTCGATGTGTATTCTTGGTTCAGATTCTCCAATGAACAGTTGCGCAGTGTGGGGTTCTATCTATATCTCTGTTTCTAGCTGTTCCTTATTCTAGAACCTGTATTTGAGATCTTGCTTCACGTCATCCCAAGTTCTAAGTGTAGTTTTGTGCATAGCACACCATCTGGCAAGGTTGTTCTGGAAAGAAATATTTAGTACTGAGATTCGTTGATCTTCTCTCACATTCTCTTCCATGCTCTGCAAGAATTTTCCTAGGTCTGAGGTGTCATCATATACTGGGTGTTCTCTGACTTCAGTCCCGACCCATCTGGTCATTCTGACAGTTGCGCATCTTATTGAGAATCATTCATGCAAACTTTGTTGCCAAATATCAAAAACCAGTTCTGAGTCCTCGTCTACTGATTGTATTCTTCTCCAGCTTATTGATCCATCCACAGTAGGTTTTATGTAATCGTTTCTTGTCCCGGTTGTTATGGTGTACAACTGGTCTAGGTATTCTCCTTCCATATTATTTTCTGTTGGTTCTATGTACCTGGGTCCTACATATGGGTCCAAAGGTTGAACTACCCTGATTCCTTCAGCCTCAAAAGTCATGGTGTCTTTCTTTAAGTCAATTTCTCCATAGTTTTCATAGGCCTAATCGATGCCAAGTAGCGTAGGATAGAGGTCCTTATCTCCCATGATCTCAATGACTTCAAATTCAGCCACTGTCTTTACTCCTGCTACATCGATTTCCACATTCTACAATCGTCCTATGGGAAAGATACAGTACTGGTTTGCCATTCTTAGTTGAATTGGGGAGTATGCCAGTCTTGGTTTTCCTTGGGATTCCCAGGTATTCTTGGGTAGAATGTTCACATCTAATCTTATGTCTAGCATGACGTCCTTAATTTCAAAGTCATCTAACTGGGTTGTCAGTCGGAATTCTTTTCCAGTTCTGAATTTTCTTCGTTGCACCCTCTGAGTACTCTTTTCAAGGAGGTTCACCCTAATATTTTCTTCTGAGGTTCCTTCATTCCCTAAGACTAGGTACAACGCATTGTGCAACTTCTCTGTCAATTGATCATTCCCCAGAATGTCAGAGAATAATTGAAACTAGAGGTCGACTGCATTTTGATGCTTCTCAGGTTGTCTTGGTATGACTATAGGGTTTCTGGGTGTAGGGGGTGACGCAGGTACTTGTGTTATATTAGGGTATATGACCGACTAAGGGGGGTTCTGTTGTGTCTCATAACTAGGAATACTCTGGAAGACTTCTATAGAATCCTTAAAGAACTATTTTTGTTTTAGGGGGTCGTATTTGTCTCCCTTAGGTGTTGCCTTTTGAATCTGAGGTAGAGCATCGGTATCAACTCCTGTCCTCGTGCCTCCTCAAGTGATGATGTTAATATTTGACAGTTGTCCTTTAGAAATCCTCTTGATCTATGAAGTAACAAGTTTAGTTCCTCTTTGCCTTACCTTGTCTTCCCATTTTTCAATTAGCTGCGGGCAGTCTTCAGTTGCGTGTCCGTTGGTTCTACAATGAGAACACCATGGCCACCTTAGGTGAGGATAGTCTCTAGCCAAGTGAACCTATTCATCATAGTTATAACATCTACTCGGTCCTCTTCCGCCAGTTCTTCCTCCTCTAAAATCTCCACCAGCTCCACCTCCTCGGCCTCATCCTGGTGCCTGAGGGTTTTCGCTTACTCTGAATGATGTTCGGTCTAGCCTATTCACCAGTGCATCCAATGCCCTACATTGGTTGGTAGTATGCATGGTATATGTGCAAAACTCACAATGGAATGTATTTGGTACCACCAAATATTTCTACATGATGGGGCATTGTTGTGGTCCATGCCTGTGGTTTCAGCAGATCTCACAATACTCTATCATTGGTGTTTCTTGGCATCCTGGGAACGCGTGATAAGGGGTGGGTTGGTGAAATGGTGGGTTCATCGATACTTGCGCAACTCCTTCTATGGGTCCTGGTGGGGTTGCCATCAGATTCTGTGGAGGTCCCAACCCTCTCCCTCATGGGCATTCATTCACCAAATGACCTTCCGTATAGCATCCAGTGCACCAAACCTGTGGTCGTCCTGGTCTGGGTATTGTTAGTTCTTGAATATTTTCTCTAAGGGATGATATTTGTCCTTGTAGTTGTGATAGATTCACATCTACTGGGGGTCGGGTTACTCTCAAGCTTCCAGGGTATCCTGCCATGGCTTTGATCTTCATCGATTGTTCCAAGGCATCTGTCAACCTGGCTATCCCCTGTTGTGTTAGTGGAATCCAAGTCAGAGGTAGTAGCCCCTGAATGTACCATTCCCTTTGATGTTCTTCATGGATTGGGTGTGCCAACCTCCCTATGGCATCTTTGAACTTATGGTTGTATTCCCAGGCTGATTAACCTTCTCTCTGTTGGATTTCATGAAGCTTAGACATAGCTCGTTGTTCTAACTTGGGTAGTTTGAACTTTGCTATGAACCTCATCCATACCTAGCCAAGGGTGAACGCTTGACCTTGCATCCCTGACACTTTTGGTTCAATGGTTTTCATGTACCATTTGAGAGCGTGACCTCTCAGGGCAGTCTGGAATTCGACCAACTTGTTCACATCTGGTGTTCCTCTAGATCTCCAGATGACTTCGCACAAGAACCAGTGTTGTTCAACGTCTTCATCTCCCTTACCTCAAAATTATGGGTATCGGGCAATTGATCCTTCTGCATGGTTGGCCATTGTTGATCCTGTTGTTTGTATCAATGTGAACCCTAACGGTCCTGCTTGTGATATACAAGGGGATCCCAATATCCTCCCTGTACTCACACTTCCTGGTTGTGACTGGTTAACTAATTGTAATGAAACAAAACTTGTATGAGAAGGTAGTATAAAACTTACTGCTTGTATTGAGGGCACTTGGGGTATGGGTGATTCAGGGTTGGTGCCACTAGCTTCAGTGAGGATTTCTTTGATCTGGGGGGTATCGTTAGCTTCCACTGGGACGATCTCTTCAGCCGGATTCCTGATCTCTCCTGTTATCGAGGCTGAATCTTCTCTTTCTCCTTCAAGATTCATGTCAGTTTCCTCTTCACTTATATTTGTGCTTCCTCCTTCTTGTCCCACCTCCTGGGGACTTCTCTCTCTCCTTTCTTATCTCTTGTTTAACCTTTGAATGGCCAGTTGTTCCTGTCTTCTCATCCTTTGCAGTTCTTATGTCTGTCTTCCTTCTATCTCTCCCGATCCTCCTTCATTCCTCAACTTTTCAGACTATCTTGCAGCTTTCTCGATTTTTCTGCGCCACCACTTCTCAACTATGGCAGCTCTCTTCAAGGCTCACTCATCTCTTGAATCCATTTCTTGTTGTTTCACTTCCATTTGTCAAAGAATCCTTCCCCTCTCTTTATGTCATGACTCTCACCCCGTCTCACCCTTCCCCAAGCGAGGGTGTTTACGTTTCCATCTCGGTCGGGGACATAATCAATATCCCTTCCTCCACCAAGAAATATTTAATCCATAGGGGTATCTCTCTTGCAAGTCTTCCCCTTGCGCCTTTCTTGAAAATTTCCTCTGATCGGGGGAAATATTGGTGGTTCTTAGCTGCAAATTCAATTATGTATCCTTCTATCATGGTGGTAACCCATAAATCTACGACCGTCGTTATTGGACAGTCCAGCCTCTGGAGTGTTACTAACTTGTCAGTATCCCAGGCGCAGATCTTCTTGATCCGTCCATGGAACTCTGGAGCTTCTTGGAGTCTCTTGATCTAGTGAAAAAAATTATTTTGAGAATTTAACCCACAAAAATTTGTATTGGTCGCTTGATATTTCTGAGTAAAAGATTGCTTCCCGAGCGACTCCCATCGATTTCCTTCTTAGTTCTACTTCTTTCCATATTAAGGCAATACTGTTTCTTTCCCACCATTGATCGATGCTAGATCTATGGATCGATGACAACATTCTTCCTACAAGTTCCCTTGTAATACAGGTCTGGGCAATGGAACCATTTTGTTGGCGTGGGTTTTTTCAGGCCAGCGTCCTTCTCAAGTTACCAACAAAAGGCATCATGTAGTCTAGAGTGCTGGAATTTTCATCTCCTCTGAATAGAAGAAGTCTCACCCGAAGCGTTGTTGAGACAGAGAGATAGGGAAGGGTAGGGAGAAAACTATAGAAGATCCATGGAGGGTTCAGAACTTACTTCAGTCCTTACACAATCAACATTACCAGATTAGAAACACCTAAATGCAATAACCAAACCTACTAGTATTGTGAGCATCAGTTAACCATAAGAGCAACAATTGTAACTCATAAGATATACATGAAGACTGAAATGCATAAGAAACAACGTAAAGACACATTATATTTGAAAATTTAACCCTTCTTTATATCATCATTAGAGATCTTTCTTACATTACAGTCTCATCATTACATGGAAACTACAGTCTAGATTCTTGGCTCCAGCTCTTTGCCACAGAGTCCTGATCTCCCAGCCAGTAGGTTTTGTTCATTTCAGACTCTCCTCTTCTTGATCTACCCCAAAAACCTTGGGCAATACCCACAGACATAACTCTGATAGACGTTATTCAACCTAACAATATTAGTTAATGACCACAATGAATGAGCGAACTCATCACTCGACTGAACCGACCAACAAAAATCAAAATCCATCTACGACAACAACAACATCCCTTTTACAATTATATTTTGTCCTATATTTTGTTGTTTGGCTAGTATTGCACTGGCTTCCACAACTATTTTTTGGTGT
>JASDQU010173141.1:7995-21134 GCA_032191745.1 Picea mariana
TTTCCTTTTTACCACAAACTGAAATAAAAGCTACAATGATCGCAACATTAAAGTATATCTCCTATTTCCTTTTTACCACTAAAACAAATAGAAAAGACGTTGTCAATACTTTCCATCGACTACTGTAGAATATTTTCTCATATCAATGAGATACTTTTATGTTCCACCGACTACTATAGAATATTTGTGACTCATATCAAAGAGATTGTAAGTTTGGTTCTTTATCGATTTTATGTTCATGGGAAGAAGACCAATTTTGCAAGTGATACATGTATACTGATAGTTTATGTAGTAGGGAAAGAAAGAAAAATCAATGGAGTTGTCGATTTGGGTCTTATCTAGTTTATGTTCTTAGAAAGCAGAGCACCCTTGTCAATGATACATGTATGCAATTTCCTTGACGTTGGTGTGTTGATTACCTAGATGAGCAAGACCATTCCCATAAAAAGAAGGAGGGTAATTGAATCTATATCTCTAGCTAGGGGACTTACTAGAAAATGGGATATTAGCTTCCCAACATGGCTCATCTTGAGTGTTTTCCTCTCGACCACTATATAAGTGATCCGGATTATTATCGACACGAAATGAGAGTGGAGATATAATAAAGAAATGTAATGAGATATCTCGGATATCCAATGATATAACAGAAATGTATGAGAGATGCAACCATAAAAACATAGATACAGTTATGCACAATTTTCTATTAATGAGCGAAAATGTACAAAGACTCTAAAAATACCTAGTGAAAGACTCGCTAGAATGGTGGCAACTTATCTCTGAGAAGAGATGTGTCCACTACTTGCATTCACAAGAAGATGATTTTTAATGAGGCTCTAAAGGCCTTTTTAACATAAATAAAATCCAAAACCCTAACCCTAGAAGATGAAAAGCCAACAGTTTTGTGGACCCTGTTTTGGGTAGTTTGGTGTATCAACTTCCCGGGGGCGTAACTTTGGCATACGATCTCCATTATGGGCGCACGATAACTCGTTGGAAAGGTCTACCTAAGGAATACACATGTTGCCATTAGAATCTGACTCTGTCTATAGTTTGACTATGGTGATCCATAAAAACATTCTTTAGGGCCTCAAAACAACCCCGGGAGTTTGGGACTTGAAAACTAGGAACAAAACTGCCAAACTGAAACTATCAAAATGAGCTAGTTGGAATAGGTGGGTGGCCACCGATATCCATCTGGATCAATCCTCCCTCCTTAGGAAGCAATGGTATCCATTACGTTGAGTTCCCAAGGGAGAGGGGAAAGTGATTGCAGTAACTGAATCTTGGTGTGTTGCTTGCTTAAGGCCTTGCTGGAGACGTCGCGCTGCTTGTTTTGTGGAAGGCTGTCATGAACCTGTTGCTGGAGGGTTTGAATATGTTCAACTAGAGATGTTTGTGTGCAGAAGGATTTTTTGTGCTTTGTTGTCATCTTGTTGAACCGCTTTTGTTGGATAGAAGGTGCTTGGGCTGAGATTGTAGTGGTTGCAGTATCCTTCTGTTCATCTTTTGAACAGATTGTGAAGAAGATGAATTTTGTAGTATGAGATACTACCTTGCAACACTGTTTAAGTGGTAAAGTAGTCGGAATTATCTCTGGTATTCTGTAGAGATGAATCCTCAGAGTAACAATGATACTATGTGGTTGACACTCATAAATGGCATGACACTTCCACATATATGGTTGGCCCTTGAGAACATCACATAAATCCAACAGGGAAACATCACATAATACCTCATCCTTGAAGGGTTGGATGCCGTACGACAATCGACACTGTTGGCTGACATGAAGATCTCATCCCTGGCAAAGCCACCCGATGTTGTATGGTTGCGGGTGTGGTGTTGTCAAAAATACTAACTGTTTGATGACCTCTGTTGAGATGAGGTTCTTTTGGCTTTCACTATCAACAATACAATGCAACAGGGTCCCCTTCACCCACATCTGTGAATGAAAAAGGTTCTCCCCCTCTTCATGATCTGTTGGTTCTTCTGGTTGAATTCCTGCAGTCATGACGATAACAGTGGGATTTGCGTCGATGATCTATCTTCTATCAGTATTTTCTGAATCAGATTTTGAATCAGGTTTCGGCTCCTTGTCCTTGATCTCGGCCACAAATGATTGTTTTGAGTGACATTCATCAATGTTGTGCCAGGGGTTTTCTGGAAATTGCACCATTTTCCAGTGTCCTTCTTCATCTTTTGGTGACCCTTCTTTTCCTGTGGCTTGGACTGGTTTTCGGGAGGCTATTTGTTAGGGCTGTCTTTATCATATTTTTTTTGTTGTGTATTTGCATATATGAAATCATGCTTGTTTTGGTGCTTAAATTTTTTCTCTATTTTAACAACATATTGATAAGCAACGCCAAGTGATGAGATGTCCAGAAAATCCATTTCAGTTTGGATGTATCTATGTAGAGTCCCATGGTATTTTAGCACCAAATGTCGCTCGAAGTCTTTGATACCCAACGTGGTGCGCAAGGTATGGAAGGTATTGGTGAACTTTGGCACTGCTTGGCCCCTCTTTTTTTGCAATGTGGTCCATCTCATGTATTGGTCCTCATAGTTTCCAATAGGGTAATATTGTTCCTTTACTGCATCCACAAAAAAATTCCAACTGGGCTCGACCCCATATATTCCAGAATCCTCTGTGGAAATTTGCTCCCATTAATTTTTCCACCAATGTTTGACATGGGGGAGAGCCTAACGGTGTGTGAAGATGATCTTTTCACTGTCAGAGAAATTATGAACAGATAAATAACCTTCTAGCAGATTTAACCATTTTTCTAGGGCATCTGCATCTATCTGTCCTTCAAATATGGGAATATCAAAATTAACTTGTACCTTGAAAGGCAAGGTGCCTCCAAAGTTTCCTTTTGATGAATATCCACTTGTTGTTATCAGCATGATTTGAATGATGTGGGGAAAATTTTCCATCATTTCGTCCCTCTGTTGCGTGAGAGCTTGCTCAAGCAACAAATTGATAGAATCGGTTGCTCTGCCATTTTTCTTTTCTTTTGGAATTGAGGGTTTCTTAGGTGTGAAAGAGATATTATCCTCACTAAAGACAAGATTGAGACCCAAATTTCTATACTCAGACCTCGTCGGGGACATGCACTGAAAAAAATGATCAAGAGCAACCTGCTCTGATACCACTGATACAGATTATTTTTTACACGAAATGAGATCGGAAATATAATAAAGAAATGTACAGAGATATATCAGATATCCAATGATATAATAGAAATGTATTAGATATACAACCATAAACAAAGAGATACATTTATACACAATTTTCTATTAACGAGCGAAAATGTACAAAGACTGTAAAAATACAGAGTGAAAGACTCGCTAGAATGGTGGAAGCTTATCTTTGAGAAGAGATGTGTCTGTTACTCGCATTCGCAAGAAAATGATTTAAAATGAGGCTCTAAAGGCCCTTTNTTTTGTGGACCCTGTTTTGGGTAGTTTGGTGTATCAACTTCCCGAGGGCATAACTTTGGCATACGATCTCTGTTTGGGGCACACGATAGCTCGTTGGAAAGGTCTACCCAAGGACTACACATGATGTCATTAGAATCTAACTTCTCCTATATTTTGATTATGGCGAGCCCTAAAAACGTTGTTTAGGGCCTCAAAACAACCCCAGGAGTTTGGGACTCAAAAACTAGGAACAAAAATGCCAAACTGAAAATGCCAAAATGAGCCAGTTGGAATAGGTGGGTGGCCATTGATATCCATCTAGATCAATAAGATATATCAAGCTCAAAGAGGAAGTCTATAGATAAAATTGAAGCATGAGCTCCACTCGACCCTTCCTTATTGATTGTATCGGGCTTGCTTGACATGTCCTTCAGGAATACTCCAATGCTTCTAAAAAGGAAAAATGAGTCCCCAACAATGGGCATGGGGGATAGCTCCCTAATAAACCAATATCTCCTGGGGAACCTAAATCTCTCCACCAGGGCCTCCTAATTTTCAGTGCTTCTATGTGACCTTACCTCTCGACTATTTCCTCAAGTGCTATGCTCGTTGTACACACAAAGAGTTAATTACAAATCGACCTCTATCAAAATGAGGATCTTCCTCGCAAAGTGATTTCAAGGGTAGGCCTCTCAAATTTCACTAAATAATATTGAATTCAACAAATCATTCATCAAAGTATCTTTCTCCATTGGATTTGGCTCAGTTGTCCATTCTAGTTGTAGTTGGTTTCATAGTGTAGTTAGCTTAGGTTTGGTCTCCTTAGGGAGCTTGGAAATGGCTCTACTTTAAACATCACATGACATTAACTAGGAGGAGGAAGGGAGTTCCCCCAAAAATTTAAAAAAAAATGTTTTCGTTCTTTTAAAGGTGATCACCACTACATTCCAAAATTGATCCACCTACTATTGTGATCCCTTTGTTGTGAGAAACTTCACAATGCATGGATTTCAACTCAGTGCACTTCCAAAAGCATCTAAATCTTTGGCATATACTGGAAAACTTGCATTTCAATACATACCATTCCATATTTTAGGAAACACTACAAGGTAAGAATCATTGTCATCCACACCCTCAATATAGGCATGGGCATGCACTATATTCCTCTCCTTGTTCTTCATCACGAATAACTCACACAAGGCGATATTGAACATTATGTCGATGGGAACTGATGGAAGGGACAAGGCCAGGGAAATCCTAACATCTTCTATCTTAGTCATTGCAATGATATAATTCCAATATGAAAATCTCATCCGATTGGTCGAAAAGGAGCTTGAGCACTAGTGGTTTGAGTGCATTGCAGTTCTAGTGGTGTTTTAGAGGATGACCCAGTTAGGATATTGAAAGTGTTCGATTAAGAGTTACCTAGTAAATACAATAGGAATATTTCAACAAAATATCATATAAGCCTTACCCATATATTTTCCACCAATCTCTTTTTGAACCGGATTTTGCTTTCCATCCCTGTCTATACTTGGAATTCGAAGGAGGATGAATAGATTTATACTCCTATGTATACTACATGTGATATCATCCAAATAGATTCCATTTCCCATTATATCTCCCCAAATGAATATAAGTGTTAATACATACATTTCCTCTAATTGGCCATATTGGAATCGTATTGAAGGGGACGATCATTTCTTTGTGGTGACACATGCTTTTGGCACATGTTTCCACTAATAAGAATAAAATATATCGAGAGAGGTATTTTACGATTATTGCATTAGGCCACACTGGTTTGGACATTTGTACAATGATACCATGTATGTTTGAAAGAAGGTTCAATCATAGTTCCACCTTATGCTCCTCCACAAAATATGTAGACACACTTGATACCTCCCAACACTCAGCCATTCTTTTTTTGATTTCGTGCTATGTTTTATGATGTGGGATCGATCCAAAAGGGGGTTACTATGCATTTGGCAACTTTCATGGAAATCCCCCTTCATGCCATTTAGATTTTAGAGTTCTTCTATCATAATTGTTCTTCTTTTTCTTAGGAACACTTTATTTGTTCCTGTAGCTACAATTCATAATTCTAAAACTCTTTTGTTTATTGGACATGAACATACCTAATAGAGTTCATCCATTTAGCAAAGTTGATCATGAATCACAAGATGATCACATATGTAGAGGAAACCAAAAGTGATGAAATTTACATTGTTTATGTCATCGATGTAGAAAACAAATAATTGTTTGGCAATATGTTAATGGGTATTACCAATATTTTTTTTTGAAACTATTGGTACTTGGTGATCTTTTCTATCTTGGTGCCCCCCTAACTCAGTGGATATGTGTCTATTTCTTAAGAAGTAAGTCATAGGTTTGACCCCTAACCAACATTATAACTATGCGATAAAAGTTCAATACATGAATCTTGATTTGCAAACCCTAGATTTGAACTGATTTCGAATAGTTTTAAGCCACTTATTAAAAAACAAGATGAAACAAGTAAGAAGTTAACTTTACGATTTAAATATTTAAATAGAAACATAAAAAAATACCAATTAAAATACCTCCCCCTTGGTTTATTGAACTTGATCCTTCGTAATGCACTCCAACTAGTAGTACGAAGATGCCTAGAGTGACACAAAGTTATCCTCCTAGCCAATTAGAAGCCTAGGAAACCTCCTAGCTCCAAGAAAAAAATTGGTCTCTCGGCCCTCCGTGCCTATGAATCTAAGAATAGCAATGAACATATGCTATAAAAAGATTGTCACAAGAAACATCTCTTCCAAAATTATCCAAACTCTGTACAAGCTCCCCCCTCCCACTTTTTTCCTTCCTCCTCTTTATTTATCAAGTTTCCATACCCCCATATCCAAGTATCCTCAACCACCCTCATTATTAGCCATCAATCCTCCCTCATCTAGATTTTTGAGAAAACGTTTAAATAAAACTAAAATATAAATGAATTACATAAAATAACAATGAATAGAATACATATTCTTCCTTCTTATGATATCTTGTAAATGTAACTTGACAATTTTCCCCAAAATTTATGACAACCAACCATACTCATTTAATTCATCATACCAACCATCAATCAAAGTCAAATAAGGTATCTAATGCTACTAGATATTTATGTATGCAATACAATTTAAATAGTCATTAAACCATTCAATTCAATAGTTAATAACTTAGTTTAATAGTTAATACATCAATTAATCGTACTAGTGCACATGTGCAGGGTATGTATACATAGCTACCAAATACATAGCCTGTGCATGTACTAACAATAAGCAATCACTACCTCTAGTGTATAGTTCTTGTATGATCATACCAAGGCATTTAGGACAAAAAATCAAGTCAATGGATCATTTAGTAATCTTAATGAACAAAATGGAAATAATTCACCAATAATTGATCATCACACTTAAAATATCAAAAAGAAATCAAAATGAGGGTTTCAAACATGATAGCAACCTAGTGAGAAAACAAGAGTGACACATATAATCCGCAAGTAGTATTCTTAACTAGCATAGAATCATCCTTCCTCCCTACCCTACTTCCATCTTCTAGATACTATCCTTTCCTTTATTTGACTAAGATGGAGTGTCAACTATATTGATCTAATTCCAAATAGAACCCATAAGTGGAACTGTCGCTATCTTGACCAAGCGTCCCCAACAGGAAACTAGCAGTCGCCATCACATGTCTAGGGGAGTGTGGCTTAACACAACCCACTCATGACTCTAGGTTTTGGAGGATAAATAGTGGTAAATATCTCCACCCCTAATAATACAACTAGTGTCAATAGGATACTCAATGGACAATAAATCCACCCTTCTTATCAGAACTAGGCTCAACACCCTATATCAATCCATATTGTGCAACTATGGTTCTTAGAGTCATGTCATCGAACAATCACATGTGGCAATTTGTGCATCTTGTAAAATCCACAATTACCACAAATCACAACAATATTTTAAATCATAAGTAAAACTTATAGTACACATTATCTTCCTGAATATGTCTACGACATCTAGGTTACCTCAACAATATAGTCATTTGGTTATTGTATAGCTCATCAATCTGTAAATTAGCTTACCATTACTCATATCCATGTAGACACATCATAAATTTCATATTAGAATCCATATTTGTATTGTCATTCACAACATAATTTTGAACTCACAACTATGTACCTAAATTCCACATTTAAGTTTTTATATTTGAACAATTCACATAACTGTCATCATCATGAATATATAAAAATAACAATAACATTATGCAACACATAAATAGGTCCATATATACATATTTCAAATGTCTATATGATTCTAACTGAGCCGAAATAATTACTAAGAAATGAATTACTAAGACAAGTAAAATTGATGTTCCAATTGCCTAAGGCCAAAATATGGGGTGTTACATGTCTCTCCTTTGCAGTCTACAAATCAATGTAATTACAACTAATATAATGCGATTAAAACATTATTAAATGTAAATTTTAATGATACACTTCATATAAAGTGAATCCGATAATTAGACCCCAAACTAATTATCCAATGGCATGCAACATAAAATTGAATTTATTTAACATTTGCAATAAATGGAGTGTCTATTTGCAATGTTAAATAGACATAGTAACAATGCCATGTAGACATAGTAACATACTAACCTAGAGCTATGATATTAATGTCCACCCTTGATCTATTTTCCCTTCCATCCATCCAATCGAAAGGTTGATCAAGTTCTAATTTAGTCTTTAATATAGTTTGCACCTCAATTATTTAATACTTTAACCATGTTTTAAGTCTTTAAAGACTTATTTTATTTTAATCGTGATTTACTTGTTGTGCATGGACAAGAACATCTACAAAGTTTTGCTAAACAACAATAGACATCCATATTACATCCACATCTTATGCACCACTAAGTGTACCTAGTACTCACAAATACTTTGCAACTAGCACATCTCTCCTTTGTAGTATGCAAATCAATGCAATTACAACTGATATAATGAAATTTTTTAGTTTAATCATGATTTAGTTTGTGTGCATGAACAAGAACATCAACAAAGTGTTTCTAAATAGCAACAGTTAGACAAATTACATGTGTCTTGTGCACCACTAAATGTACCTAGTACTCACAAATGCTTTGCAGTTGACACATATCTCCTTTTCAATCTGCAGATCAATGCAATTACAACTAATACAATGTGATTAAAATAATATTAAATATAAAAATCAATGATATACCTCGTATGAAGTCATCATGTGCACCACGAGATACGTGGTACTCCCCATTGTTTTGCAGTTGACACATCTCTCCTTTGGAGTCTACAAATCATTGCAGTTACAACTGATAAACTAATACAATATGACTACAACAATATCAAATGTAAACATTAATAATATACCTTGCATGAGGTGAATATGAAAATAATACCCCAAGATTATTATCCAATAGCGTTCAAGATAAAATAAAATTTATATAAAACAAGGCTGCGTGGCAGCGTAGTCCCTGCCAACGAGGTTACAAAGTAAATTGTGGAACGAATTGTAAATGGCTGAAGTGTTCTATGTAAAAGGTATATCATGGAAATGTTGCGTGTAACATTTATATCATGAAACATGGGGCATACAATTTCATTAGCGCCAAGGAACGACCCTGTGGAGCAAGGTAAATTGTGGAAAATGGGGTGAAAAATGTATATGACAGAAATGTTGTGTTGAACATGTATATCACGGAACATCGACCCTGCAGAGAGATAGGAAACTACAACGAAGATGTCGCAAGAAGCATGAAGCACAGGTGGTATCCATGCAGTAAATGATACTTGGCATGTAGAGAACCATTTATTTTTTGAAAGTATATAACAGAATATAATTTGTTCATAGTGGAAGAAAAAAATTTGGAAATTTATCCATGCAGCAGATGATGCTTGGCATGTAGAGAACCATTTATTTTTTCAAAGTATATAACAAAATACAATTTGGAAATTTATCCATGCAGCAGATGATGCTTGGCATGTAGAGCACCATTTATTTTTTGAAAGTATATAACAAAATATAAATTTCTTTGTCATATAGACTGGTGAAAGATAAAAATGTATGAATACATAAATTTAAAAGGAGATAAGAAAACAATTTTATTTGAAATATGTCAAAAAATAAAAGTTTGTTACATACTACTAGAAATTTTGAAATATATAAAAAATAAAATTCTGTTACATATTAATGGAAATTTTAATGTGTTTGTCATGTAGACTGGGATTGGGGATCCCACAGATCATTAGATAAATATGTACAAGAAATAGGACTGTAGAAAGAAGATAGAGTGCAATACCTGCAAAAAAAATAAATTAAAGGTATAAGTGTTTGCCTAGACATTTCCATTTAAAAACGTGGAATAACTGGGTTGATAAACAAAGAAGGATGCGATTAGTAGACTTACAATGATGGTACATATGACCCCTTTGGCTATTTGCTTGCGGATATCGTTTCATTGATGTCGTCGACGACTACTAGAATCCTGGCAACTGCTTGTTGTCTTTCATCGGTGATCTGCTTCAATTCCCTTTCAAGCCATTCTTCAATGTATCTTCTCATTGGGGCGACATTGATCTCATTCCAGATTTTTATGTTTAAAAGATCGTTTTGTAATTCCCGGAACTCGATAGAAAGATTACACAGATCATGATGAATTTTGTCATTATGTACTGAATAGTCGACTAGCTAGTCATCGACGTGAACTTGATCATATTCAAGGATGTTGTAGAACGTTTGCAGAGACAACGCCTTAAACATATCAACCTATTTATCAAACTCTTTCCTAGTTAAGGGCAAGGAGTTTGCGATTAAGTCGGGGTCTTGGAAGTCCTTGGTATTTCCGGCTAAGTTTATACTTGATAGGCTTGTGAATAATTTATCTTTCTTTGATATGGATTGTTCACATGACTGAACAACGAGATGTAGATTCTTCACTTTTTCTTTCCAGCATGCATTTAATTGACCGATCCGGTTTTTGGATGGAAGATCTTGTTGTATTCTTTTTGTTTTTTTCATATTGTTGAAAATGGTGCCAAAAGGAAGGATAGTCTTTAAATAGAATTTTTCTTCATCTTTTAACTCCGCTTGCAAATGTTCGAGCAAACTATGTGCCCTGGTTCCAAGGGAAGTGATGGTTTGTGATGTTTTCCATGCCTCGGTAACCAATTCCATTCTTTTCTTGATATTATTGTCCACATATCCTCTACAATATGCAAGGAGGCCGGAGGATGCTTTTAAGTTGGCTGCAAGGGTGGCAGGCATGGCTATTTCCAAAGGATTGACAAGCAATGGCATAGGAATAAAAGCCTCTTCCAATTTCTTGACCTGATTCTTTAGTTTGTCATTCTCGGCCTCGATGCCTCCAATGGAATCATGAAGTGCATCTCCGCTCGCGCTGTGAAGTTGACAGATTTGGGATGGCCGCATGTAGGCAAGGTCAACCTTTGAACGACATTTTCCTTTCTTATTTTTTACATCTTTTTTCTCAATTATCAATTTTTTGGACTGGCTGTCAAAAGCAGCGCTGTGGAACACGAAGGATTCATCTTCGTCAAAATTTTCGGTATCGGATATGTCCATTGGACGACTATGATGGATGGCATCTCTGGGATAATCAAGGTAGCGCAACATGCTATCTAGATCAGTGTCAAGTTCCATGTTCTCACTTTGAATTTATGGCTCTTTTGCCTGTCCCACATTTTTTTTTCTCTTCTTCTCTACTGGAAGCTTGTGAGAACTAACAATTTTAGAGTGAGGAGGGTCATTATCTCCTCCTCTGTTTGAAGAACTCTGTGTTTCTTTTTTGCTGTGGTGGGCCGTTGCAGCGATGCTCCAGGATGTCGTACTTTTTTGAGTGCTATTTTCTGATTGAACACTCTTGTCACCAGGACCTTTCCCTTGTTATGTGTATAATTTTGTGCAGCTTTGCACTGTGTCTAGGTCACCAACATCAGAAGCAGGAGCCTTGCTGCCAGTGTCTCTGTTTTCGGGCAGGTGTTTTTTGAAAAACAAATCACTGAGGCCAAGTCTTTGTAAATGTTGTCGAAAAATATTATCAGGGTCGAATCCTCTTATTCTTTCAGCATACCTCAGGTTGAAGATGCTAGAATGCGCTCTAAATTCATTAATTTTGTTGACGTTTTTCAATACGAACTCCCCTACTTTCCAAGGCAGAGGAATGGATTGTTTTTTTTTTCTTCTTTTGCAATAGCTGCAACCAGTAGTTGTATTGTCATGCTACTTCTACAACAAACATTCTTTCTATAGTGTGACATGGAAGGAGAACAGGTTTTTCTGTGGATCCAAAAATACTTATCACATTGTAATTATCCAAATGTTCAAGTGTCCCTTTCCTGTCCAAAAAACTGGTTGCCTATTCAGATATGTGGGGAGCATCTTCTCCTAACAACAAAACTATGAAAACAGACACAAAGTCATTAAAAACCTCAAAAAAACAGTGGGAAGCCTTGTGCTTCCACAAGGCCTGGTACCAGAATGTTACTGGGTCGAATTCCCAGTTGGCATTCTTGGATAGATACAGTTGTGGAAACTGACAACAATGCACTATCAAAAAAACTAAGTAGGATGACATATAAAATTTCTTTTCCCTTTTGAAGCTTGACAATTGGGAAAAAATTTCATGGGAAATTCACTTACCCCAATAAAAAATGGCTAGTTCATTGACTGTGAAATACAAAATATAAAGAGCCATCCGGGAAATAGTTGTTGTGGACTCCTGTCCTGTTATTCTTGTAAACAACCAGGCAATTTCGTGGAATGGATTTCTAAATGAACTAACCTGCAAGCTTGTGATATCTTCAGGAACTAGAATGGGGTCTTCCAATAAATGGGGCAAGAGGTCTAACCCGTTATCATGCTTTGCTAGGAACTGTTTTCAATCTTATCCTTTGAACGTCAATGTTGGCTCCGACAATCTTAACATCTGGTGGAAGACCTGAGGTGACAAAGAAACAAAAGAGCGGTCCCACAGTGGAATAATTCTTTTTTCTGAAATAAATTTATCGTTGCACCAAGAGACCAGGTCCTTATAGTAAAAAACCTCAGGGACACAGTCTGCACGAGCAATCCCAAAGGTCCAAATTACTTGGTTCTCTATGGTAGAGGTTGAGTAATAAGAATATGCCTTGGACCTTGGAAGTTCTGTCCTCGTGCCCAAATATGTTCACTGTATCTCCATAGAATTGTTGTCGAGCTGATGCCATAGGTTTATGAGAACATTGGTTTGCTCCAAACGATGGTTGAACTGAACACTTCTAGCCGATAATGTAACTCTGCACTAAATCTTGGTTAAATTCTTATGAATGGGAAAGCTCCTCGAGCCTTTTGCTGATTAATGACAATCTATATGGGTGGTGCATGATGAAATGTTAGCAGTAAAGCTTACTTATTGCATATTTATAAATGCGAAGGTGGCGGGTATGACGAAGGGAAATTAAGGATTAGAGGTTTCGTAAACGTGCCAAGGCGGCGACGTGCAAACAACATTTCATGATTTTGAAATCAACACTCAGAAGGGATAATATAACCCCCCGAAAATCTTGGTTTAATGCACATTAATAGGAGATCTGATCAAGCCTTTCGCCCATCAATGACAATCTATACGGTTCGTGCATGATGAGTTGTTAGAAATAAATTTCAGTA
>JASDQU010173144.1:8145-18179 GCA_032191745.1 Picea mariana
GGGAGAATGAGGATGCAATGTGGGAAGAATAGCCACATATTTTTGAGGATTTTTGAAATTTTGGTTGTATATGTGTACATAATGCAATGAGGACAATGCATAAATAAGGGGAGGGAATTGTAATACCCCTAGACCGAACCCAATTGTAAATGTAAATGCAAATGTACTTAAGCTGGTGAGATGCTTGATATCATTTTTGTATGCACCTTCCATGGTATAGTACGCACATGTACTCCATAGTAAAATGATGAAGTGTGCACATTCTAGGATACCATGCGCAAGAAACTTAAGTGCACGTGATTTTGAGGTCAGGGAGCCTTTGTGTATATGTTGTGTTTTATAGGTTGGTGAGCCAGTTTATTATAAGCCAGAAGGATTATGTGATGATTAGGCCATAGAGCCTAGATGATAAAGGCCAATGAGTCTATTTTTGTATATGTTTCATCATTAATATAATACATCKTTGTGTGTAGACCGACCACGATAAAAGAGTATGGGGGACTAAACTCCACTAATTAGGGAAAAGGGGGGATAAAGTTAAAGAAAAGGGATAAGATAGGGAGCTTAAGACAAAAAGGAATATTATATTAATATTCCTTAAAGTGTAAAGTATGGATAATTATTTTATTCTAAGTTCTAAGGATGGGGACAAGTGGGCCAAAGTAGCTCCCAACATGACAAGTGTCAAGTTGGAAACATGCATACATATATCTTGGAATTAGTTCATTTTCCAATCATTCCATCATCATTCACTCACTCATTGAGTTGTCCTCTGTACCTCCATGTACTTGTATCTGTACCTAAACCAATACCATACCCGTACATATACTTTTATCTGTACCTGGTTAGCTTATGAGTTGGACTGAAGAAGTGGGTTGTTAGGCCTGTGAGAAATTTCTCTCTGGGTGACAGAATTGTTGGGAATTGATTTCCTGAAGGTGATAAACTGCATCTACAAGGATCTGAGACTTCCTATCCATCCTGTTGTTGAAGCCCTGGAAGGGAAGTGGGGCTTCTAAGGGACTGTTGAGAAGAGAAGGGGCACACTTCCTGGGCTGGGACAAGCATGTGGTGAATGCGGAATTGTAGGCTGTTAGTTTTAGCTGGCACATGTGACATAGTATTTCCTATTGTTTGAGATACATCAACCTAGTTAGGAACCCCTTTACCCGGGTGGAGTTTAGTCCCAACTCGGGGGTGACCCACTATTGAGATTGATGAGCAGTGTTGTCTAAGGATGGGAGGTTCGTGGAAGGTCTGCGCACAATTGGTGATATTCTTACCAAGATAAGTGTCAATTGTGTGTTAAATTACATGTTGCATTATTATTTATGGGTTTATTTTTACGGGTTTATCCTATGTCTGGTTTATAACTATCTTTATATTTATGGGTATTGCCTGTCTATGCTGCATGTATATGTTACTATTATTTCCGTATGAATCTGTGCATTTAAAAAATGTATTTGGCTGTTTTAAGTTTTATATATAAAGTTCCACAAGAGGTTTTGTGTGTATATGTTTTAGTTTTCATACAATTGAAAAAAATTTACATGGTTGAAGAGGTGGGTTGTCAGGCCCATGGTCGAAGAAGTGGAATTTTAGGCCTGTAGGAATTTCTCTCTAGATGAGATATTTTCTATGTCGAAGAAGCGGGTTGTTAGGCCTGTGAGTAGTTTCTCTAGGTGAGAAACTACTTAGAATTGTTCCCTGGTGCGTTGGGCCATGAATGTAGGGATCTGGGACTTCATGTTAGGCATGTTGTTGAAACCTTGAAAGGGAAGTGGGGTAGCCTAGGGACTATTAAGACGAGAAGGGGAACACTTTCTGGGGTGGGACAAGCATTTGGGGAATGAGAGACTGTAGGCTAGTTGCGGTATTTGGGCATCTAGGATCGAGCAATTATGGCACTTGTCAGACCTTAGAATGGATTAGTATTCCCTTTTCCCAGGTAGGGTTTATCCCCATCTCGAGGGTGAACCACTACTGAGATTACGAGAAGTGTGGTCTATGGATGGGAGGAACGTGGAAGGTCTGCATGCAGTTGGTGATATTTTTATCAAAGATAAGTGTCAATTGTGTGTTAAATTATGTGCTGCATCATTATTTATGAATTTTTTTATGGTTTTTTCCTGTGTATGCTGCATGTGTATTTCTATTATTATTTTGTATGAATCTGTGTATTTTCCAAGTATTTGTATGTTTTAAATTTTGCATAGAGTTCAGAAAATTTTCGTGTGGCATAGCACAGTGGGATGTTGGGGATGTTACATTCTGTGCGGTGTTAATATTGTTTTTCCATTATGTTACGTGAGGATAATTTTGTTGATGTGGATAAGCGTCTGATTGATAGATTGAAGGAGAATTCCTGCAGACCAACAAAAGAGACTCAGCTTGTGGGTTCAATTGCTTAAATTGATTTCTCTTAAAGATTGAATCATTAGCTCTCTCCATGCTAGGAACTCCAAAAGCACTACAACCATTCCTCCTAAATAAAATATAGTTGAGTTGAATCTCACCTCTCATATCCACTGGAGATTGCAGTGAGAAATTCATTAGGAAATATTCCAAAGAAAGAAGGTGATATCCACTTGTTGAGGATGCAATTTATCTCTCGGTTTGATTTGTTGTGTGTTGGATATCATGCATATTTCTCTATTGTGCGTGAAATTCAACAATCCTCATTTTAGAAAAATATACTACCATATTGTGGAATCATTAAAGCTTCTTGAAGAGACTACGCCATTTTTTTTCTACATAAAAAAAAAATGCAGTTGTAAGATATCATCATAGTATGTTGCAACAATTTGCATAGAAATGGGTGTCGAGCTTATTGATTTTGCTCTCTATGTCGCCAACAAAGAGGATAGTAGAAGTTATCTACCACTTCCTAAAGGATTATATACCAATTCCATATCATTCTTCCAAATAATAAAACCACAACATTTCAGATCCRTGTTAAATGAATTACATTGTGAGCRSTGAATTTTGTATCKCTTGAGATCTAGTTCATTCTGTGGAGCTGCAACATCAATTTTTTAGATYGTGTCAAATTTGTTGTTGATTTATAGGGTGTGCAAATTAAAGAGTTTGTGTAACATAATTGAAAATCTCTTGGTGGTAGTGTAGTTATATTAACTTTTTTTAGTAGAAGATATTTTGTTATTTGTATTTTATTTGTAAAATTATATTATGAAGAACCGATCATTGAACATAATAACATAACTCAAGTTGGTGGTTCTTGATGTTCTTCGGTGCCAAAAGAAAATATCATTGGTTTGATTATGTCTACAATATATTATAAACTGGTGGTTATTGTTGTCCTTCGGTTCTCCAAGAACAACAATGATATGTTATCTTTGTGTGTTTGTGTATATGAAAAAAGGTCAAGTTGTATGATTGACTACTAGATACATCCAATATCTAGACCGCTTTCCTATATAACATAAAAAATACATAGTTTGATGTGTATTTGACATATGGAAGTATGTTCATAGAGTGATTCAGTATCATGATTATTTTTCAGGGTAGTCAAGAATTGTCGATCCTACAAACATATCATTGATGGTCAGAAGAAATTGTATCTTAAATTAATTAAGTGGTAGCTCGAAGTTGATGGTTGAGAAAGAGCATAGTCTATGAGATTTCAGAGTGGATAAAGATGTTGATGAAGAACAAACCAGACAAAGATCAAAGTTCAAAAATGTGTTTATTTTGATTTTAATATTGTTTTGAAATAATGTAAGCACCAGGGTGGGGTGTTGGAGACAATTCCTCCACTATTATTGTGTGTTGTTAGAGATCAGTTAATATATTATCTCAACCTATCCTCTTAATTTAGGAATTAGTTCAATATGGAAAACTCTATATAATAGAGTTATTGTTGTGTGTACGTGAGTGAAACATGTAATAGAATTTTTTTTGTGTATGATGGTTTTCTAAGTTATACAACATCAATGATACAAATTCAACTATATTCCAATTGTTAGATTAAGGGCATAAACATCATATACAATTCCAACAAAGAAAACTCAATCAACTATTAAATCCATTTCACTAATACGATAGTTTTCCAATAGAATTAATATTGATTCACACTATATGGTACCGAATTCAAAAGCACTCAATCTATGATCATTATAATTGTTAGTACTCACCACATACATAGTAAAAAATCCCACAAAATTAACTTCGACCCACACATATATGGTGCCAACTCAAAAGAAACTCAAATCAATTATCATTGTAACTATCAAATCAATGCATATACCAACAAAACCACTTTTAATTAATCAATCATATTGTGTTGATTTCCAAAAGAATTCCTATTTCTCAATCATATATATGGTGTTGATCCATAGGAAAATACTTTCAACTAAAACACACACACACACACATAACACATAACTGTGTGTGGGGGGGGGTGCATGTGCAATGCATTACATTGAGGTTTACAAGTTTGGGGCTGAGTCGATTTGACTCTATTATTTATCAAAGAAGATTCAACCGAGATCAATGTAATTTCCAATAGTTTACAAACATGTGAATGAGTCTATTCAACTCATTCATTTCATTATAGTTCAATCAATGCATTATATTACCATTTTTTCAAATCTATAGGATGAGTCTATTCGACTCATTACAATTCAATCAATGCACTATATCACGAGTTTTAAAATATGTAGAATGAGTCTATTTGTCTCATTTCCATTTCATACTATTTTTTTAACTATACAAATAAAATATTCCGTTGCTCATTTATTTAATAAAAAGAATTTCTCGTATAAATTTCTCAAAGAGATAAAAAATATTTAACTACTTGAAATTATATATATATATATATATATATATATATATATATATATATTCACAGTAAATAACAATATTTTTATTCAAAGAATAACAAATATTTTTATATGAGAATTGCCATACAACACTTTTCACCTTTTTGATATTTGATTTGCAATTGATTTGCAATCTTGAATCCTTTGTCGATCTTTGGATAGTCCACTCGTTGACCACCTTAAAAACTCCAATGGCTACTCTCCTTCCCTAAGGACCCTCATGTTGCAATGGCGTTATATGAAAGGTACCAATCTAACATAATTAAAGAAGAGTGAAGCTTTTGTTGGAAAATTGGTTTTCATTAATATCAACCTTAAAAGAAGCCCTGAAGCAAGGGCCAGAAGCCCCTAAAAGTGATGATGATGTGTCCACATCATTGAAGATCTTTGAAGGATCCTTCAAATAAGTGTATATAACTCCAAAGTGCCCCCCTTATGGAATATATTTTAAGCATGGTCCTCATGGGATGAGATAACACGTGGTTGTTTTCACATGCCTACTTTGAGTTGTGCACAAATGGAGCCTTGAAGGAGACTTGAATAATTCCATAAATCCAAGTGAAGAAGGCCCTAAATACAAGACAAGAAGCCCCTAAATCCAACTGAATAATCCCCTAAAGAAAAGAGAACAATCCCCTAAATTAAAGTGAAGAAGCCCCTAAGGTTATCCATCCTTAAAGAAGAGATGCAACCCAAAATTTGTGACCCTTGGCCGCACCCCCACATGTGGAGAAGACTCATATACATAATATGAGCCTCATTTGACATTCATCCCTGACTATTGTAGAGAAAAGAGAAATAATCTCTCTCAAAACATCATGGTCTAGATCGGGGGTGGCCAGTGGTAAATCCATTAGGAGTGACTGTGCCTATGGTTGGGAGGAAACATGCACCCCTTTCAGTGATTGCTTCACATTTTCCAGTTATGATAAGTATTTTTATACTCTATGTAAGATATTGGATGTGATGATGAAATGTCTGTGTTTATGATTTGGTCTCTCAGTATTTGAACAATTATTAGAAATGCTCTTTGATTTCTGTAAACTGTTATATCTATGTGATCTTGGACTTATCTCAGTTTAATTGTTAGAGAGTCATGGGATGTGAGTTCGCAGGAGAGTTGGGGTAGGATCGAATGAAATTTCTAAGTCCTACAAACCCTATGAAGTTTACCTTAGCGGGAATGTTAAGTCTGAATTCTGTGGGAGAAGGGTGTTTATTTTCCCTTAGACTATTCACCCATCTGACTGAGGGCTCATTCCCATGTCCTTAACCCTATTGTTTCTAAAGGATTAGCGCTTAGCCCCTAGATTTTCCAAAGTATCCATGTGACCAGGCCTAAGAACACTGCACTAGCAACAAAGGAGCTAGCCATTTCGACTTTGGGACTTCGGGACTTGTGACTCCACAATCCTTGAAAGTAGTCGAAGGATGAAATCACGAATTGATGAGGACTGTCTATCTAAGGATCCATTATGGATCGCTCTGAGCTGTCAGATCGAACATAGAAGGGAGGTGTTAAGTGCTTCGACAAAGTCCTACTTCGGGATATTTGCAATGGTCTAGCGTCGAAACTCCTGAATGCCAGAGTCACCGAGTTAATATGGAACATTGCAAATGGAAGGACATGTGTCCACATATCAATGATTATCTTGGAATTTGGGTATTCGGTGATATAGAAATGCGTGAGTTTTCCCTGGATCTATGCTAGCTAGAGTAAATCATGGTCGTAGATGCTAGGTGCACGTGGCGACAAATCCAACGTGGCGACAGATCCACTGTGGTCTGGAGGGAAGGCCGAGAGACACACTCATCGAACTCTCGAATGTCGAACTGCCGAGGTAATGTGGGTCGTCAATCCTCAGATCCTTCGGGATCCTCCTGGGCCATTGATCTAAGGGACCCACCTTTGACTACCTGACTAACCAGGAAAACATCGTGGAGTGACATGTGGCCCCTACTCGTTCCTCGTCAAGTGTTGACCATTGAACTAGGACCGTTGGATGAGGGGGTACATGGAAAGCAATCCCATAGTCCAGATATTCCGTATTCCATAGGAAACCGTCCAAGAGTTTACGAAGTATGAACTCACCGAAGTCGCGAGTGTTGAAGTGGATCTGGACCGTTGGTTAAGAAGGACAAATGGAGCAATATCTCTTAGTCTGGAGACTTATCTCTTTGGTTTATTTACATCGAGAGGAGTTGGTAAGCCCCGAAGCTCGCAGTCGCGAAGTAATGAGGACCGTGGATCTATGAGTCCATGTGGATAAATCTCTACCATGCGATGGGGGTGATGTGTCCCACTTACGTCATCCTGAGTGACGTGGACCTGTAACCAAGGTGCCATGTGTCACCCATATTTGGTTGATTCACCCATCCCTTGTGCCTATTGAAACATGACACATGTTATTCTCTAAGGAGGACATGTGTCACCTCTTGACCCTTGCTACGTGTGATAGTGAACAACAATGTGTCCTACTTGATCACATCTCTAACACCTTATAGTGTTATGAATTCTTCCATTGTCTCTCCTTGTATAAGATCTGCATTCCAAAGCTTTGTGACCATATTCATTACATTAATAACATTGACCATGAAAAATGCTTTTATACCTTTCCTTTGGTTTCCATATTCTTTGAGGTGTAAGGATGGCTTCTTGATGTCTTCCTTGTTTTGTTCTTTTAAAACTTTCCTTCCCTTGTGTAGATGGTTGACTTGCAACATTATCTTCATCCTTTGAGAGTGAGGGACTTACCTCATGCTTCTTTGAGGCACTTTCTTCAACATGTGTAGCTTCTTCCTTGTATCCTAGACCTAAAAAATCATATGGTGATATTTGACTTTCCAAGATCTCATTCAAGATTAGTGAGCTATTGAAGAATTTGTTTGACTTTTTCTTTATAAGATCAGCAACTTCATCTTCTAACTTATGACATGACTCTTCCTTTTCATTTACTTGATTATTCAATAGTTCCTCTACCCTTTTGGATTCTTTAATTTGGGTCTTGAGATGAACAATAATTTCAACACTTTTACTAATCTCATCATCTACCTTCTTGTCTTTTTTTTCATTCTTTAGTCTTGTGATCTCTTCTTCCTTTTCTTCTAATTCAGTCTTACTATTTTCTTCTAGTTCTTTTAGCATTTCCTTTAACTTCAAGATGTGCCTTTGAGTCTTCTTAAGAAACTTTATGGTGTTATCAGAAATATAGCTATAGTCTATATAATAGTGGTCATTTCTATATTCATATAGACCCCTTTCAACTTTCTCTTTAATATCCAATATCGTTTCTTCTACTTCTTCCATGGGATTATAATCATTTGATTCTATACAAACTATTTCTAGATTTTCTTCTTCACTTATAGAGAAAAATTCAATATCATCACATTTTGAATCAAGGGTTTGTGGAGATTCTTTACCTTTAATTGAAATGTCTTCAAGATCTTCCTTTTTGCCAACATCATCACATGATTCTTTATCTTCAATTGAAATGTCTTCAATATCATCCTTTTTGCCAACATCATCACATGATTCTTTATCTTCAATTGAAATGTCTTCAATATCATCACATTTAGAAATAATGAAATCAAGCGTTTTTGGAGATTCTTTACCTTCATTGATCTTGATGGGTTTGACTTCAATATTTCCCTTCTTTCTTTGATATGTCTCCTCTAGATTTAGCCATAGATCCTTGGTGGAAGTGAATTGTCCCATGCTCTCTTTGATAGGACTTGAGAGTCCACTAAGAATGGTCTTGAGAGATAATGCATCATTCTTATTTCCTTCCCTTTGAGCTTCAAACTTTGAATTGTTCTTTAAGGAAATTGATCCACCAATGGATGCCTTCCAAATACCCACTCCCATCTCGTTCAAATGCACTCTCATTTCTATTCTCCAAGTAGAATAGTTTTCCTCATCAAGGATTGGAACTTCATCATCCATTTGTGTGTCTATGGATCTCCTCCAATCTTGTTAAGACTTATAGTGAAGGCCTGCTCTGATACCAATTGTTGGACACACTAACTACACTTAGACGGGGGGGGGAATGAGTGTGGGACTCTTTTTCCAAAAACTTCTCTTTCACAAACTTCTTAGTTAGAAATTACCATTTACTTATTACTTATTACTGTCATTCATAACTAGTCAAATATACATCATATATCATCAACAAGTCATCATCACAAGGAGCACAAGAAACAAAAGATGTATGTACAATTTTCGTTTTATTACGGACTACAATCCTTGGGTTTTTCAACAACAACTGAATAGAGTACAACTGTACTAGAGCACCAGCTCTATAATGCAAGACTCAACTTACATCCTCAGAACCAACTAAGACGAGGCAACAATCCTCAACATATGTCAATATGTCAATAGGTACGCGACCTGTTGGTAGTGCAGCACGTGTATGTATGTGCCCTACCAGTAGTACAACTCGTGTATGTATGTGTCCAGTCTGTACTATATCTTGCATATACTTTCTGAGAAATTAGGGTTTTCTTTTCATCACTCACTCAGATCCTTTGCAACCTTCAATCACATTCTCTTTTGTCTTTCACTGTCACATCTGATCCATAATCATTCACAACACATCGAAGCACTCCAACAACTTACTCATGCTCCTCAACCATGCAATATGAATGCAACTCAATCATGTATAAGCAACCAATATACTATAGAAATCATATCAATACTGAATCATAAGAGTGCTTCTCACTCCATCAACCAACATAGACCACATCACAACAACCATACCAAGAATTCCTTAAGAATTCACTACACAACAAGCAATAGTATCCATCAAGACAACAATGTAACCATACCAAAGTTTCTATGGCATATCTGAGTCCATAGAATGGAGATATGGAAACTACTTCAGTCTCCAAGAGCCTATCATCAACTCAACCACAAGTCTTCATGATCCGGATTATTTTCGGCACGAAATGAGAGCAGAGATATAATAAAGAAATGCACAGAGATATCGCGTATATCTAGTAATATAAAAAAAATATATCAGAGATTCAACCATAAACACAGAGATACAGTAATACATGATTTCTATTAATGAAAGAAATGTACAGAGACTGTAAAAATACAGAGTGAAAGACTCGCTAGAATGGTGGCAGCTTATCTCTGAGAAGAGATGTGACGGCTACTCGCATTCGCAAGAAGATGGTTACAATGAGGCTCTA
>JASDQU010173145.1:5416-18806 GCA_032191745.1 Picea mariana
ATTTTACCCAGGAATTTTAAGGTCACTGAGTTTTTCATAAACCAATTGTCCAAATAATTGATATAGCCTAGCTGAGACTTGTTCCTCTTAAGATTTGCTTTAAATATTATAGAGATAAGCCCTGGGATAGAAAGAGTATTCCCCAAGGATGAGGAAAAAAACAAAATAAACATAACTGCTGATAACATTCAGGGGTTGGGGGGAGACTGGATATAACCCGAGGTCAAAGTCCTCTTTCGACCCTCTGGATGTGCAGCTCCTAAGAGAGGTTCATCCTTTGGGCACTCTCTAGGCTCCAATTGGTCTTCATCTAGTTGAATTGGTCACTCTTGGGTCCCTTCTTGACTAGCATTGTCCTCCGAGTTCCCTTGTTGTGCACTTTGTTCTCCTGGTGTCCTCTCATGGAAACTGATTCCTAATTGGGCTTCACAAAAGATTTCAAAATTGGCCTCTAAGATATGCATTGCATGCCAACATGGTTGTGTTCTCCAACTGTTGTTGAGCTATGGCCTAAGATACCATGGCTTTGGTCATCCAGTAGATCTATGCTAGAAAGAAATATTGTGTTAATATGGTCCTTGTTTTCCATGGGTCTGTCACCCACTCCTTTGCTTCCAATAAAATATCATCCTCCGAGATACACTTCCTCTTCTTAAGGACCTTCTCCTGAAGAGTAGACATGGCCCTTTTTTCCATTACTGGGCAGAGGMAGTGGAAGCGATTTCTCTCCTCCYTCCCAGCTCGATTTGCTCGGGTGCAAGCCATCGAGTCGATCATAGACAATTTCTCCCTCTCCCCTCACTTCGGCTTGAGACGCCCATAAGGAACAATCAGATCGTGACTCTTCATGGAAGCCTTGCCCTAACCTGAGTCCATGCCCCTTCATTGTAGCAAAACACCCATCCTTGACCACCAGAAGGGTGATGGGAAATGAATGAGATTGTCTTCTCTGAGAGACAGGGGATATTGATTTAAAACTATGCACACCAAACAGAGTGAGAGACCATGGGTGGTGGAGCACCCTTGAGTCCTCATCTCCCTTACTGCTCGCAGGTGACTCGGCCTTCTCAAAAACTCATCAACTACACCTAAGAGGTTCAGGATTGAATTAACGATGGTTCTTTGCATACTACTCGACCACCTCCTTATATTAATGGATCATGTCGTTAGTCTTGAAACTCTCCCTAGCCTCCACTTTCTATAATGATTATCATATTTGATATTTCTCCTGCAAAAACGAGCTAGGTCTCATTTGTTCATAATTTGGATTGGATTGGGGGGGTATGCCATGGGAGTCATCCCACCTGAAGGCCTCATCACACCCACCTAATAATTAGTATGGCATACTTCCATTATTGAGATTGTCAATTCCACCGTCTAATTATTGTCCTTTAAAATTGAATGCCATCTATACCTTCCCTCGTCCATCTACAAATCATTCAGTGCCCAAGTGGGGGTACTACCATTATGTGGACACATGGGAAGTTGGCATCCCCACCTTGGAGTCTTCATCCCCCACAGTTTTCACCCCATACAGGAATATGACCCATGTATTATTAGCATCATTCACCAATTACCAATTTTTATGAGCTTAGCCCTTTAGCAACTTTTTAATATCATTTTAAGGCACTAAATACATGAAGTATTTAATATTTAATTCATTCACCATGACTCATTTCTTATGAGAAATATTTAACACTCAAGTCATTCATTATGACCCATCTCCAATGAGGGTTATTCATTGATAAGTAGTTTTTTTATGAGCTTGAATAAATTACTTAGAACTTATTGTATCAAGTAATGCTCACAAAGGTGGAGAAGTGGAATTGAAATTAATAAAATGAATCATGAAGCATCAATCATCACTTCTAGGACTTGCACCCAATAATCAAGACTTCTTGAGAAGGTTACCCATCTCAATACCCCTTTGGTTAAATAAACTTAACCATGGATTGTTTTCCCCATATCCAAGCCACTCAACATGCTATCCCTTTTGAAAAACCTTAAAAAATATTGCCCCGAATGAATCATTCATTCAAATATCCCTTCTCTTTATTAAAGCATGTGAAGGAGTTACATGGTCCAACATTATGAAATATCATATTTTGGGACTACCTGTGTGGAGTATCAAATATGAGAGTCACTCACTATGACCTATCTCCCATGTGCATCATTCACTCACGAATAAATTTTTACGGCCTTAAATTTTCTTAGGTGATGCTCATAGGGTTGAGGAAGAGGGATTGAATTTAGAAAAATAAATCACATAGCATTGATCATAACCTCTAGCATTTTCCCTAGATAATAAAGACTTCTTAGGCAGGTCACCCATCCTAGTATGAACATAGTTTAAGAGATCTTACTTAGTTTTAGAGAAAGTTGTTACATACCCCAAAATCCATCTTTATCTGAGATGTGTTGTATTATCACACTGTTATTGAAATAGAGAAGAAGAGACACATTTACAATGTTGACTTTTAGAGGAGCATGCAAACATTGGATCTCTTTTACTATGTCCATTTCAAATCCAAGGGTATTGTTGTAGTCTAGGGGAAAGTACAAGAAGGTTTCCAGGAGGTCCTTACATAGAGAATTACACACTACAACATTATATATAAGAACACATAGACACATAGAAGAACATGCACACGTGGCAGAGAACCATCAATAGATTTTATTGTGTGTGTGTGTGTGTGTGTGTGTGTGTGTGTGTGTGTGTGTGTGTGTGTGTGTGTTCAAAACAACATTTGTATTTCCATTACATGATAGTGTATATATGTGTGTGATATACAGTTACCGATTTGTTACATTCCTTAACTATTTAGTAGATCGACGTTAACTTTCTRTTCGACCGAATTCTTAACYAACTACTGCAGTCAACTGACGGTCTAGTCGGCGGGGCCAACTATCCCATAAAACATCTCCCCCCTCCTCAATTCCTTTCTTGTCCCGAGCAAGAGGGGAGTGTGACGAAATACAAAAATTTTCTATTATGTCCTCTTTGAGGTCATTACAAAATGATAATGAGAAAGAGAAAAGAAGAAGAAATGTTGTTTTGAGGACCTGTCAAAGTTGACTTTCTTTGTTCATGGCTTGTTTGTTGGATGTATTGTTTGAGGATTTTCTTCTTGGAGGGATTCCCATCCATCCAGTTGTATAGTAGGAGGAATAGCAGTGGCTTAGGCATGTATGTGAGATTCTTATGAACCTTTTATGATTATCTCTAGGGTCCTAGATTGATGGTTGACATCTCGATTATTCAACTCAGAAGTTGTATGGTTGAAAAATTAGAAGTAATTTTTGTAAGTCGATGTGGCCCTAGATTGTTCTGGTTGCAACACTCCTTTAAATGTTGCCTGATAAACAATTGGTGTTGTTAGTAACAATTGGTGGGACAACATATTCCATTCTTCGATAATATGTTGTGCATCTATTCCAACCGACTTTACTTTCCCCAAGAAATCCAACTTATCGATTAATGGGGCCTCTTGTACCACAATCGACTCTGGGTTGAATTTTTCTTCAACTTCCTTTGTTTTCCTCCTAAATAGGTCAATTTATTTGGTGGCTTGATATATGGCCAATTTCATTTTGGATGCCTCTCTTAACCATTCCTTTTCTTGTTTTTCCAACTCTATCTCAGATTATTTCTCCTTTGTAATGTGGTTAGTTATAGTTGCTTTACTTTTAGAATCAATGGTAGGGTCCCTTGTCTTCCTTAGGTCCTCGACTAATATTCTCTGAGATTTTAATTTGTTGTAGGTTGATGCGAAATATTTTGGCCAAGAGATCAGTATTGTATGCAACATTGTAGCTTGTGCATTTTCTTGCTCTAGATTTTGTTGGGCTTCTTTGAATTTCTCAAATTCCCCATGCAATATTGTGATTGATTGGTGAGCTACTCTTTCTTGATTACTTCTCAATTTCCTATTACTTTGTTGCTTCAGATCCTTATTCTCTTGCCTCGGGTGTTGAATGTCTACTTGATTGTTGGCCCTTGTGCTTATGACTGCATCTACCAGTTGTTTTATTGCGACTAATGGATCAACTCTTTTTATTTGTTGTTTGATGCCCAGTTTTTCCTTTTTCCTTAGGATGACATCCTTTCATACTTATTTTTCTTTGATTTTCCTAGCCATGATTCAGATACTGTCTTTGTATATTTTTTCCATCTGGTTTTTGCTTCCTTAGACACTTCCTTGTACAATTCTATTATCTACTCATATGATATGGTCGTTGGGTCTAATATTGTTTTTACAGGAGGTTATGTTGAACCGATTGGACTAAATGATGTAAAAGTGATTGTTTTTGGTTTTCTACCCTTCTTATGCTTAACCTTTTTCTTCTTCTTTCCCTTGTATAGATCTTATTTCTTCTTACCTAATGTGGCTTTGTTGGTGTCGAATGTATTTGGATTTTGTTCGACAGTTTGTTTTAGTAAATGAGGGTTCTGGATACCCTCATTTTCTACTTGGGCTTGCATGTTGATTTGTTCTGTGTTGGAATTTTTCCCTGCAGGATCTGAATGATTCATAGGAAGGTTTCCTGGGGAATGATTCTCTAGTGGGAGGCTTGAATGAATTAAGCCCATGATAGGGATAGGTTGTGTATCATAAACTTTCTTGTCAACTAGTCCTTGATTTTTGTACCTTTTCCTTCTACTCTATGCTCTGGTATTCTACTACGATATGTGAGTTGAGGGGCACTAATTGATTTCGTTTGTGTTGGTCAACTTTCTGTCGAGTTAGGAATGTGATAACCTCTTCGACTATGGCATCTCTCTTTCCATCACCCGGTTGGACGGTGTAGTCAGGATCCTTTGACCCTGACTGAGTTTCACTTCCTTGGTTGTTGTTGTTGGGATTTGACTTAGAGATTGTTTCTTTGGATGATACCTGATGATGGCCTTTTCTGGACTTCCTTTTCTATTCTGCTATCTTTGGTGTTTCCATTTTTTCTTCAATGACTGGTGTGTCCTTTGGAGGATTCGACTCTCTAGTTAATTTGATAGTGCGTTTCTTTTTTGGTAGAGATTTCTTGTTGGGGTCAGGTCGAATAATTTTCAACTGACGTAGTGCAGCTGGTGTCGACCGGCCTATGCTCTATTCTTGTTTCTCTGCCATCCTCTTCTTCTTTTTTGTTCTTGTTTCTACTTTGTTTTCAAGAGCTTCTTTTTTTTTCTTACTTCAACCTTCATTGCATATATTGTTTCCATCATCTCCTTGAACTGCGGACCAATACTTGCTTCAAAATATTTTGAGTCACTTCTTGTTCTTTTTAATTTTGTCGAGTTCTTTCAGCTAATCTTTTGTGAAGGTGACTAATTTCTCCTTTATTAAGGGGTCACTAAAGTCCATTGTTGTATCTTATTTGAATGTATGTTTCCAAATGATGTTGTTGTCCTCTGGTACTACATCAACATTGATGACTTGCTTGCCTCTGTATACTTTCTCTTGCTATTTTTTCTTGGTCGGAGTCTGTTTTACTAGGGAGTTGATTGCATTGTCGAGATTTTGAACAAAAGTGTATAGGGATGCTTCTCTATCTTCTTCCTATTCCCCATCATTCAATGGTGTGAGGATGTTGTAACTATCACTTAGTACATCTGAGGGAATATGTGTCTGAAACCCCATTTATCTATTGAACTCCTAGAACATTTGGAACTTCGTCGACTGATATTCCAACTCTTCTCGGTCTGGTCCTCCACTGACATCACACCAAATATTAGTATGGTTGAGGCTTAGCTGTATGTAGGGACTTAGAGGTAGGGATATACATACCTTTTTTTCTACTCGCCATTTGTGGGAAACATTCTTTACATGATCTACCCAAATCTTGAACATTATCTTGATGGGAGGAGACTCTGATAATCCGACTGCTCTCGGTGCAAAGGCGACATAATTGTTCATGGTTGGATTTTTTTTTTATGTAAATACAGACTCCATGACTAACCCTATTTGGATCATGGATATYCAAATTAGTAATGATGGGAATCTAATGGCCTTGCCATTCTCTTGGCAATATTTACAGTTACTTTGTATGAGGGTGGCTAGGTGATCTACCCAGTTGAACTGGGCTCCCTATTCCAAGATTCGTCCAATTGGTTCCAKCATTGTGAGCTTAATATATGAAGCACGACTTGCAGTAGTGAAGCATAGAGAAAATATTATAGAGGTCCATTTAGCACAAGGTTTGGTGACTTTGTTGATCAACAACCCTTTGGAATTTTTGGTCGTCATCCCACCTGTGAGGGTCTGGATCTAGTCATTTGTATTTGAGGTTTTGGGTATGGGTACTCCCCTATGCAATGTTCCAGTAATCCTATGGATTAATCCTCCAGTGATTTTGACTGGATATTCTATTCATAGATATCCATTATGGTACCGACTTATAAGAAATTTGGCAGCCTCTTCTTTCCAACCATTGAATTCAGCAACTTGTGGTGCACTGAGGATGTGGAAAATGCTTGCTTGTTCGAGGAAATTTGTTTCCTCTTTCCATTCTCCATCTTTTGTTCCCCAGGAGATGAAATTTTTCTAGTGTCACGACCAGTCAATTTCTTCCATTCTTGCTATGTGGATATTTTTCAGTTGTACATCAAGTTCAGCTGCATCTGATTTATCAAAGTCTACTACTTGTCCCCTCATTTTAGGTATCCTTGAGATTTCTTGTTGAACAAGGATGGGATTCATGAGTTCTTGAATCAGGTGTGTGAATTCAAGTTCGGGACTCTATTTGTTCACATGCCCTAGTGTAAACAACAATGGGGAAAAATGGTAGGCCTCGTCCAAATTTATAGGCAGAAGATGGAGTGGGGTTTTTAATTCATCCAACGGAGTCATTAATTCACACGTCTCGGTCATGATGTCGAATTTAATTTCTTGTTCATGTGAGGTGATTGTTGCGTCGACAGTGTTTGGATGGTGTTGATTTTCCCATGTGGTATTAATCATTAAATCCTTCTTGTTAGGGACCTAACCGCTCACATAGGTAGAATAATATAATCTGATATAATAAAGGTCAATATTAATAAAGTCTAGCAATAAGGAAGAATAAGTTCAATATAAGAAGACCTAATAGAAGATTTTGTTTCTAGAAGGATCTTCCTCTAGATGGTTCTTTTGATAGACATATTTAGTATAAATAAGAATCAAGGGTATGAGAAATTTTGTCTTGGGTATTATTGTAATAGAGCTCTGCTCTGCTGGAGGTTGCCCCCTCGAAGAGGCAAGTGAACATTGCTCTCAATAATCAAAGTGCTCTTTCTGGTGTTATTCTGGTATCATTTTGGTATTATTGTGGTGTTGTTCTAGTTATATTGTTGTTCATCTTCCATTTCTAGCTATTTATTTCTGTTCTGCATACTTTTTTATATCTGGTATATTACAAGTGGTATCAGAGCACCTTCCTCAGCAGAAAATTGTGGGTTAATTTTTTTTCAGGGTAGAGACGTACTTCGATGTATTTAAGCTACAGAGATATGTCATTACGCGCATAAACCCACGGTCGGGGATTCATACACGTGAGAAATACAAGTGGTACTTAAGAACACATCTGTTTGCCACCCTTGTAACCCCTGTTGGTACCCCTTCGAGTGGTAGCACATCAGACAACACTTGTATACGGATCGGCCTAGATTTCTTGAAGCCCTCCATAGATAAACCGATCAGTCACTTAACTGCTATAGTGACACCGAGAATAGCACTCGGGAAGATACTCTCTAGTACCTGGGTAGTCGGGTAGTACGACTAAGGAAATGGTCTAGCCTCCTTAGTTGGTGCCCTGAGATATTGGGCCGAGTACTACTGTTGGACCCTGCACATATATCAAAGATATATAGCACAAGGCAAACCCTTGTCTATAGAACCCTTGACTACCTAACCTTTGGGGACGAAAACAAAAAACAAAGCAGACAAGATCTATTGTCGCGCAATTGTGTCTCTGGCATTCGAGTTGCCAAATTACTACACATTTCTTCCTGATTAAGAATTTGGGCATTTCATCACTACAGTATTCTTCAGATCCGAGTATAATTTCGTCGGTGTAAAAAACAAAAACAACAAAAAAAAAGTTTGGATCTTTTTGGCACCATTATTTGAGACCTATTCCATTGGATTTATCTCTTCTCCCTTATCACATTCATACCTATCATTTTTCAGCAAATGTTTTGACCCCACCCACCCCTTTTCGGTTCCCTCGTCATCATGGCCCATACCCATAGCCAAGACTTGGAAGCTCGCATCAATACCTTGCAATTTAATTTCACAAAGACCCAACAAGAATTGAGACAACTCAGTGCCAATATTTCCACCATCAATAAAAACATGCATTCATCCATTATTGCCTCAATCGAGGAACTCAAACAAGACATTACTACCCATCTTGAACCTGTCGCTACGATGATCTACACCAAGCTGCATATCCCTGAAGATCCTCCCTTGCCTGACCCACCCTTGCATACCGAAGTTGAAACTTCCTCTCATTCCCATAATTTTCAGCCCCATCACTTTCAGCATGACCTACGCCTTCCACATGTGGATGTGACCAAATTTGATGGCTTGGATCCCACTGGCTAGGTAACTCAAATGGAACATTGTTTCTCTTTGTATGGCATTACAGATAAGTTGGCCAAACTCCAATATGGTGTTCTCCATTGCCCCGGCCTAAGAACGTTGGCAATGGTGGCAATGGAGATAAACTGTCTGCCAAGGGTATGTTGCTTGGACACACTTTGTGGCAGATATTTATGAACGCTTTGACACTGACACCAACCATTTAGTTCGTTTGACAAATTTGAAACAATCTGACACAGTGGAAGACTTTATAGCTTCTGAGTGATAGGCTTTTCGTACAGAAGGCATGTTTAATGCTTTTTTCTGAGAATGTTTTATTAGTGGCCTCAAGGATGATATTCGTGCCCATGTCCTCATGGCTCAACCTCAGAGTTGGGTGGAGGCTACCAAAATATCTAAGGAAGCACAACAGGTTGTCTCTTCTCAAAACTGAAAACCCTCCTTTATTCCTCGCACTAAACCAGTAAATCTCACTCCTCCTTCTACTCCACTAAAGATAAAAAAATTGACCAGGGCCGAAATGGCTAAACGCCAACTCAAAGGCCTTTTTAATAGTTCTGATGACAAATATTTTCCGAGACACAAGTGTAAGGAACAAAATATTTTTATGGCCATCTTAGAGGATGTTTCAGAAGAGGATGTTGAAGCTACCCTTGTGTCTGTGTCACCTAAACCCACTGACATAACCCCTCCCTCAGACCCTCCCAAAGTAGAACCAGTCATTTCCCTAAATGGTCTCACTGACTTATCTACTCCCCAAACCCTCAAGCTAATTGGTTATATCAAGCATAGGAATGTCATCATTCTTGTTGAGAGTGGAAGCACCCATAATTTTATTCATCGTCGCATTCCCCAAGAAACTAATTGCTATATTCGTGCAGTCAATAATTTCCAAATCATGATTTCCAATGGCAGGTACATGAAATGTGGAGGGCGTTGTGAAAATGTGTGTCTCCAAATTGGTGACTACCACCTAAAATCTCATATGTTTTCTATCGACATGGGCGATTGTGACATTRTGTTGGGTATAGAGTGGCTAAGGAATTTGGGTCTCATTCTCATGGATTTTAAGRAATTAACCATGCAATTCGAATAGGAGGGCCAACAACATAAGTTCCAAGGCATCACCATCRGTTCCCCTGAGATCATTAGTTCCCATTGCATGGAAAAGCTTCTCAAAAAAGGTCATTCTGGTGTTATTGCCCAACTCCATGCCATACAAGMAACTGAGACACCCTTTGTGCCGCAGGACCTTCAATACATCCTCTCTAAACATCAAGTGGTTTTTTCCACTCCCCAGTGACTCCCTCCTTCCKTGGTGTTCATGATCATTCCATTCCCCTTGTCCCARGAAGCCTTCCTCCCAATATTTKTCCCTATCGTCACACCTTTTCCCAAAAAAATGAAATTGAGAAAATGGTTCAAGAACTGCTCAACGCAGGTGTTATCCGCCCTAGTACGATCCCCTACTCTTCTCCTGTGGTCATGTTCCTTAAGAAATAAGTTTCTCGGTGCATGTGTCCTGACTTTCACACACTCAACAAACTCACCATTAAAGACAAATTTTCCATTCCTGTCATTGATGACCTCTTAGATGAATTGAGTGGCACCCAGTTCTTTACTAAACTTGATCTTCATTCTGGCTACCACCAGATCCGTATGAAAGAGGTAGACATTCCTAATACTTCCTTTAGAACTCATGAGGGCCACTATGATTTTTTAGTCATGCCCTTTGTCTTGTGTAATGCTCCCTCCACTTTCCAAAGCCTCATGAATCATGCATTCCTTCCTTTTATCTGTCATTTTGTCTTAGTTTTCTTCGATGATATCCTCATCTATAGAAAAACCTAGACAAACCATATTTTGTAAATGTGTTGAACCTACACAGAATATATCTAGCTAAACAATAATACACACATTTGCAAGGAGAATTGGAGAAAGAAGAAGGAGAGAAAGAATGAAAGAATTCTCATTAATCGTTTTCCACACTCAAAGAGTGAATAACTTACAATACATATAGGATACATGAGTAACTAATGATCCATAGTGGTGGTCTAGAGTGATATGGACACACACCAGTAGTTACGGGAGTAAACTGCCACCTAGTCTAGTCTATCATGCAATTACGGGAGTGAGTTGCCACCTAGTTGAGTTAACTAGTCAACTAGTCTTCAGTTAACTGACTAAACAAAGACTAGTGAGGAGTTAACTCAGGGAATCAAGGCTAATGCTCCACTTTGGTGATGATCCCAAGGCAGGGTTGAATTAGCATGGTGATGATCCCAATGTTGCATGGTGATGATCCCAATGCAACATCTAAACTCAAGTCAACTAGTCAAACTGAATTGTCAACTGAAAGAGAATATTATCCAGGTGGAATATTCTCCCCTAAAATATAGGAGACTGTATAATGACTAATTATGACTAATAAACAAGGAATAACCTTAGGAAAAAGAAATCCTAGGTGGGTGTGATGTAACTCCAACACCCCCCTGAACATCACTATGGTGAAAATAAAGATTGGGTCCTGGCAACGAGGCCATGCTAGGTACCCAAGTACAAAATATACATTGAAAATAAAGTGAGGAAAGAGAGAAAACCTCATGGGAAAAACCCCCCCTCAAATTACAATGCATAAAAAAATAAAATAAGAAGGAACAAAAAGCAGTTGCTAAGCAACTTTGTCCTTCGCTCCAAGAAGACCTCACAACTGTGCAAGTTTGTGCTCGTTGAATATTTTGTTGAAGATGTAGATGTTTGCACGGATATGATGAAGTATATGCACCATTGAGATGTCCACACATATCCACTTTATCTTATTGTAATGAAAAATATCCAAATAAAGTTTGGATGAAATTTTGAAAACCGTGCGGCCGTTTCCGGAAAAATGCTGAAATTTTGTTGATTTTAAAATGATCATAACTTCACTTCCCGGACTCCGTTTCAGACGATTGTTTTTTTGAAATTAGATATTTTTCCGAGAGGAATTCAAATATCCAATTTGTTTCTGCAAATTTTTCTCAAAAAATATCATAATTGAGTCTGATATGCGCGACTCCATTTTTATCTCCTGAGATGCATGCATTGTGCATGGAAAAGTGTCTGCATGTGACTCCTGAGATGCATGCCATATATCTTCCACATGAATTTCAGAAAACAAATCTGAAATGGAGTATACATCATCTTCAATTAATGGAATACAAATTTGTGCAAACACTTTTGTAGAAGACTCTTCATAATAAGAGGCTTGATCTTCTGATGGCTTCTCTTCTGGCTCTATCTCTTCAAACTCCTGCATGGAATCTTCACAATCTTCTTTATTCCCGAATAGAACCTCCAATCTGGTCCATAATTCATTTGGAGTGAATTCTTCTGTGACATCACATACTTGGTGGAGAATTTCTAGAGAAATAAACGAGAGGATCCATCCTATGGCCATATCTTGTCTAATGAGAAAATCATTTTTCTCATCGGCAGAATCAAGCTCTACTTCCATTTCCATAGTTATTTGGTACAGGCCTCTGCATCTGAGAAGAAACAGGATTTTTGGCTTCCATTCCAAATAGTTATGAGGCGTGAGAAGTATTTCCGACGAATAATCCATCTTTTTGTTGTCTTCAATCTTTTTTACCTGCAAACAATTTTGGTGTAGCTTTTGCTTAGCAGTCCTTCAGCTATGATACCATGTAAATGTGTTGAGCCTGCATAGAATAGATCTATCTAAACAATAATACACACATTTGTAGAGAGAATTGGAGAAATAAGAAGAAGCAGAGAAAGAATGAAATAATTCTCATTAACCGTTTTCCACACTCAAAGAGTGAATAACTTACAATAGATATAGGATACATGAGTAACTAATGATACATAGTGGTGGTATAGAGTGATATGGACACACACCAGCAGTTACGGGAGTAAAATTCCACCTAGTCTAGTCTCTCAAGCAGTAACGGGAGTGAGTTGCCACCTAGTTGAGTTAACTAGTCAACTAGTCTTCAGTTAACTAACTGAACAAAGAGTAGTGAGGAGTTAACTCAGGGAATCAAGGCTAATGAGCCACTTTGGTGATGATCCCAAGGCAAGGTAGAATTAGCATGGTGATGATCCCAATTTTTCATAGTGATGATCCCAATGCAACATCTAAAATCAACTCAACTAGTCAAATTGAAGTGTCAACTGAAAGAGAATATTCTCCCCTAAAATATAGGAGACTGGATAATGACTAATTATGACAAATAAACAAGGAATAACCTTAGGAAAAAGAAATCCTAGGTGTGTGTGAAGTAACTCCAACATCTTTCTCATGTGGATCAAGTTCTCCATCTACTCTCTCAGCACCAACTTTTCCTGAAACACTCTAAATGTGCTTTTGGCACCTCGGAAGTTGAGTACTTGGATCATCTTGTTGAAAAGGATGATGTTAGGGTGGATCCTAAAAATATTGAAGCTATGCAAGACTAGCCTCACCCAAAGACTCTCAAAATCTTATGTGGATTTCTGGGCTTAACAGGTTATTATCGCAAGTTTGTTAAGAATTATGGAAATATTGTGGCACTTCTCACTACACTCCTTAAAAAGAATTCTTTCACTTGGACTCCAGCAACTGCTCAGGATTTTCAAACCTTGAAGATGTCCATGTGCACCACTTCAGTCCTGACCCTTCCTGATTTCACAAAGACCTTTGTCCTAGAATGTGATTCTTCAGGGAAAGGAATTGGCGTTGTCCTGATGCAAGAGGATTGGCCTTTGGCCTTTACCAGCAAACAACTGTCTGAGAAAAATTTGGAAAAATCAATCTATGAAAATGAAATGTTGGT
>JASDQU010173148.1:0-12585 GCA_032191745.1 Picea mariana
GTTCAGTATCACTTTGTGAGAGACATGGTTGAGGAAAAGAAGGTGTTGCTGGAAAAGGTTGACACTTTGAAGAATGTTGCAGATTCATTGACAAAGTCTGTGAGCACATAAAATTTCTCCTGGTGTAGAGTAACAATGGGAATTACTTCCCTGGATTGTTGACTATATAATCCCCTAGACCCCTAGATTCAAAGAAAACAACAAGTGGGAGAATGTTGGGTATGTGTTATATTATTTGCATGTGTGTGTGGGTTCATCAGATTCGACAATTGTGTCTGAAAATCGCTCTAGTAGTGCCCTTTGTGTCATGTGCATCAGGTGCTTTCCTAGGGGGTCCCAGAGGGGCCAAGTATGCCCCCTTCTGGTTATGCACAGCATTCAGCATTGAGCAATAGCCCAGGGCCAACGAGGTTTGGGGCAGTGCCCTGAAATTTTTTGTTTTGGGTGGTTTTTGTTATTTTTAGTGGATTTTGCTATTTTTAACGGTTTTCTAAATTAATCCTAGATTAAGGGATTAGGGTTTTGGTATCTACAGAATACCTAAAAACATTATATATATTGTATGGTGAATGGTGAAATTTGATGTAATGAATATAAGAAAGGTTTTCCTAGTTGAGGGTTTTCGGTATAAAATCTTTGTGTACTCTGTGTATGAGCCATTGATTAAATTTTGTTTTGCTTAAGAATATATATGCAATTTTTTACTTCACAGGTTTAAAACTTATACGGACCAATTAATCACCACCACGAATAGAACACCCAAACCAAGAAATCCCTAAAGTTTATTGGCACATTTTCGACCAAATTGAAAAATAAAATCAGTCGTGACCTCAGACTTCCACTTTGGAATATCCTATAGTTGAAATGGTTGCTAATGCACCAATGAAATCCATTCCACTACAGAATCTTCCAACCTTCAGTGGATTGATCTCAGAGGACCCTGATGCATTCTTATTTGAGCTTGATGTCCTGTGTAGAGGCTATGACTATACCTCTGAACCCCAGAAACTAAAGCTATTTCCTTCCACTTTGAAAGGAGTAGTTTTATGATGGTTTATGGGATTAGGAGGGGGAACTATAAATCCATGGGATGAAATGAAATAGGCATTCCTTACGAAATATCAAGACTATTGTAGAACTAGGGATTTAGAGGATGAAATCTTTAAACTGATTGCAAAAGAAAATGAAACATTAGAAGAATATGTTGAAAGATTTCAATATAACCTGCAAAGATCACCTTACGGTGCACTACGAGGTGAGGTACTTAAAGCCACTCTAATAAAAGTTTTGAAGGATGAATGGGTAGAAACATTGAATTTAATGGAAAAAGGTGATATTTATCAAGAAACATATGATGACATTGTCCAATTGTGTATCAGGTGTTCACCCGATAGTACACGAACCAGCTCGGGGATATGAGCCCTCATTACCAGAAATAGCAACATTACTAGCGGGATTGTCACCCGAGCAGAAATTGGTAATCTGTTAGAAAATTTTAAAACTGACATTTTGGGTACTCTGACTACACAATTGGATGTTCTGCAAGTTAAAAAGAAACAAGCAGAAGAAGAACAGTCGTTGGCTATATTTTTTCCATGATGTAGAAGGAAACATGGTTCAAGAGAGTGTCCCTTGGACGTGGTTCGGACCTACGCCATATGTGCCAAAGACCATGCGACAGAGCAATGTACATTGCTCCCAGGACTAAAATTCATCTTTAAATAAGTAGAAGAGGAAATAGAACCAGTACATCTAATGGCTCAGCGTCGCCAGTGGAAAAATTGAACCCTAGGTACGCTACAAGATCCTTCTTCTTTCTTTTCTAGGAAGTATAATCAGTAGCATAATTTTGAAAACACATAGCAGGGCCAACCATTTCCCAAACCCACCTAGAGGTCCCAACAATATCCTACTGCACCTTGGCCAAATCAACCAGTTGCTAATCCTACTTAGCCTAAGTTGCAATACCCTACCCCATTTTGGCAGAATTCAAATAATAACCCCTATCCTTCATAGTGGACTAGCATAGCTTCCCAAGCCCCCAATTGGACTCAAAACTGGCAGCGCCCCATGATACTGACTAATCAACCCATGGGGATGGCTCCTCAACCTCATACCACTTTACAAGCTCCAGTTCAATTACCCTAGAATCCTTAACCTCAAATGTGCCCTCAATTACCAGCTCAACCCAACCTGAATCCTAATAACAGACCAGTCCAACTTGTGCAAATTGTCGAGAATTTGGAGGTTGAAACGAACTCCGGTTGAGATCAGGGCATGTAATTTCTCCTGAGGAAAGTGACATTCATCAAGAACACAAGAATGATATTGATATACAACCAGCAATAAAACCATCGACTATGGTCATAACACAAGAACAGAATAGGGGGAAAACAGAGTCCAACAACAAAATTCTGATAAAGACGTAATCTTTGCTCCCCCATTTCCTGAGAGGATAATGATAGAAAAACCAGTTGTATATCCTAACTTTGATATCGTCGGGGAACTAAAGAATCTATGTGTTAAAAATCCACTCCTACGGGATTTACAAGATATTACTATTTATGCAGAAACAATCAAAGAATTATGTGAGAAGAAGCCCAAAAGGAAAAATAAGAATCCATCAATTTTCCACGTGGTAGGAACCTTGTCCAATCTTATTCTAGGCAAGAAAGATTCAGTCAAGTACACAGACCCAGGAAATCCCGTGGTAACAGTTCAGATACAGGGTTGTTTTTTTTTCCAAATACACTGGTGGATTTGGGGGCAGCCATCAATATTATAACTACCAAGACCTGTAATGTCTTGGGGATCACCTCCTTCGAACCTACTTCAACTATGTTAGAACTGGCTGATAGATCAGTGGTTAAACCAGTCGACACATTACAATACATAGCAATTTCGGTCGACTCCTAGGAATACCTAGCTAATTTCCTAGTTATCAACCCAAGAAGTAGACTCGATGGACACCCATTAATATTGGGACGACCATGGCTAGCAACAACATATGCATACATAGGATGTCGCACAAGCGACATGACAATTTCTAGAGGAAGTTCTATAAAGAACCTTATCTTGTATCCTCTAGCTAAACCAAGTTTGCATGTCATACATCAGCAATTGCAACCACCTAGATATCCAGAAGAAAACCTATGATCTCCTCTCACATTAGAAGAATCTCTTGGGATCAAAAATCAACTAGAAGATGATGTGATCAACAAATTCATTAACAACCCAACTATTTTAAGAAACCCAACATGTCAAATGCTAAAAGTTGTTTTAGATAATGAAGCACAGGAAGATCCTTTGGAAGAATTGATGGAGCAATATATTCCCACTATTGTTTTCCACAACAGCGTTACAGCTGAAATCGCACCAGAAATATTTCTGAATATTAATCCCAATTTGAATGAGCAACAATAGAAAAAATTGATTCAGATCCATTCTAAATATCAACGGGATTTTTCTTGGGAGTATCCTAACATGAAGGGCATTGATCCCCAACTATGTACACATCATATCTATATTGAAAAAGATGCCTAACCCATCCAACAACCCCAACGAAGATTAAACCCTCATCTCAAGGACATTGTCAAAGAAGAATTACAGAAACTGTTGGATGTATATTTCATATATCCTATTTCAGACAGCCAGTGGGTCTCTCCACTAGTAATCATCCCTAAAAAGAATGGTAAGTGGTGAATATATGTAGATTGCAGAGAACTCAATAAATCTACCCATAAGGACCATTTTCCCCTACCCTTTATTGATCAGATCCTTGATATTTTAGCGAGGAAGCAGTTTTTCTCCTTCCTAGATGGCTTTAGCGATTATAATCAGATTCAGATTGCTCCAGAAGACTAGGATAAAACTACATTTACATGTCCCTGGGGAACCTTTGCATACCGAGTATTGCCCTTTGGATTATGTAATGCTCCAGCTACATTCTAGAGAGCTATTTTAAGCATATCTTATGATTTAATTAATGAAGGACTTGAAGTTTACATGGACGATTTTACCCCTTATGGAAATGACTTTGATCAAGCTTTAAGAAATCTAGAGAAGGTACTAGAACGATGCATTTCTACCAGTCTATGTTTGAGTCATGAGAAATGTCACATGATGATGACTGAAGGTGTGGTACTAGGAAACTATGTTTCTGCAGATGGAATCAAGGTAGACCCAACAAAAATAGAGGTAATCCTTAGTTTGCCTACACCTCGTACACAAACCGAGGTACGTAGTTTCCTTGGTTGTGTAGGATATTATCACAGATTCATAGAAAAAATTAAAGAATAGTTGCACCTTTACATGATTTAACTGGTAATGTGGAATTTCAGTGGTCTGATAAGTGTGATGTTGCATTCGCAAAGCTCAAAAGGTTGGTTTCAACAGCACCGGTGCTGAGAGGACCAAACTAGAAATTACCATTTCACATCTCTTCAGAGGCATCAAATATCTCTATAGGCATTGTCCTTGGACAGGAAGAAGACAAGAAACCTTATGTTATTTATTTTATTAGCAAAAATCTTACTCCTGCCGAATTAAATTACACAGTAACAGAAAAAGAATTTTTAGTCGTTATACATGCTATTAATAAATTTCGCCACTATATAACAGGCTATCCAATTATTATGTATATTGTTCATTCTACTATCAAATATTTAGCTAAAAAACGAATTACTAATGGACAGGTTACTCGGTGGTTTTTTCTATTGTAGGAATTCAACATCACCATTAAGGATCAGCCTAGAAGAGAGAATCATGTTGTAGATTTCTTGTCTCGTGTACCCAAAACAAATAACTCTTTGACAGTTGAAGACCAATTTCTAGACGAACACTTGGTCATTTTCACTATTAAGATGTCTTGGTACGCTAATGTGGCTAATTATCTGGCAATTGGGAGATTTCTAGCACACCTGTCATCAAGAGAGAGGAAATTAATTGTTCAGCACAATGCACAGTTCACCTGGATTGGTGGATATATTTTCCACGTAGGGTCTGTTCTTCAGATCCGAAGATGTGTCAGAAATGATGAAATTTACGATGCCTTGAAGGAGGGTCACGATGAACCTTGTGGAGGACATTTTGCAGACTGTAAAAACTGGGCATAAGGTTTTACGGATGGGCTACTATTGGCCCTCAATATTCAAAGATGCAAAGAAGTATGTCCAGGCCTGTGACAGCTGTCAGAGGATGGGCCGACCAGGCCAAGCTAATGAAATTCCCCTACAACCACAAGTGGTGATGGAACCTTTCGAGAGATGGGCAGTGGATTACGTTGGCCCCTTCAACCCAAAATCAAACCAGAAAGCTTACATACTAGTTGTAACAGACTATATGACCAAATGGGTAGAAGTGGTGGCCTTGGCAAATGCAACTGAGGAAGCATTCATTAAGTTTCTATTTGAACTATTTGTACGCTATGGATTACCCATGGAAGTAATAACAAATGGAGGGTCACAATTTACAACACATAAAATCTTGGCCACTCTACGTAATTATCACAATAAACACAGGGTCACCTCCCCATATGACCCACACGAAAATGAACAAGTGGAAAGTACCAATAAAGTCTTGGAGGCAATATTGACAAAAACAGTCTCAAAAAACCATCAAAATTGGGTAGCCTAGCTTCCAAATGCCTTATGGGCCTATCACACAACATGGCATAACACTACTGGCTACTCTCCTTAACACCTAGTCTTTGGCAAAGAGCCTATCTTTCCAATTGAATTTGAGATCAAGACTTTGAGAATGGCCCAGAAAATTGGACTGGATCTTACCGAAGCACACATGCAGTGCTTATGTCATCTCAATGAGTTAAATGAAGCACGCTTGTTTTCCCTTCAGCGCACAACTGTTATTCAACAGCAAAGAGATAGCTTGCACTATAATTATATCAAGCATAAATCCTTCCAAAAAGGTGATTGGGCACTTCTCTATGATTCCATATTTCAAGATTTTCCTAGGAAATTGCAGAAAAGGTGGCTGGGACTGTATGAAATTAGAGAATTCCATGATAATGGAACTATCACCTTAGCTACCATTGACGGATTTGGTTCTCCTTTTCTGGTAAATGAACATCGGCTATGACTCTACCATCAGCCTCTTTCAAAAGAATCCTTTTGCCAAGAAGCAAGTAATGATCCTATTGTTCATATTTTAGCTAGCTGGGAAGGTAACCCAGCAGCTTCAGCTCCATGAAATTGTTGTCTTTCCAGCACTGTACATATTGTATATAGTTATCTTTGAATATTTGATTGAGATTTTAGGTTTTTACTTTTTAGGAAAGTCACTATAAAGTGTTTTGTAGAACAAAAGCTAGAAAAGATGACTATAATGAAATATAATTAGCACTCTTTTATATTTCTTATTCAAAACTTCAAATTTCTCTTGTCTCACTTTGAAAAATCCATCGAATATAAATCTTGTTTTACACAGGATATGAATATGTCATGTTCTGCAGCAAAAAGTCGGGCGACTGCATTAAAATAATATGCATCTTTAGTAAATAGAAAATGAATGCATTACACTGTAGACCATCCAATACTGTGATCATTGAATAAACCTACCCGTAAAAATTAAATGAATTTAGTTGATGACTAATCAATCCTAGATTCTATAAAACAAAAATGTCTGCAGGAGGTATCCAATTACTTAATTAGATGGTTAAAATTTGAACATCATCGTTGTCGTTCATTTGAACGTAACTACTTTCGTTCCCTTTGTTGCGATTGTTGTTCCCTTTGCGGGTAGTGTCGTTCATTCGAACGTAACAACTATCGTTCCCTTGTTGCGATTTTCGTTCCCTTTGTCATGATTGTCATTCCTTTTTTCAGGTAGTGTTGTTCATTCGAAAGAAATAGTTGTTGTTCCTTTTTGTGGTTGTTCCTATTGTTGTTTCCTTCCTTTGAAAGTAACAATTTTTGTTTCCACCAACAACACATGCTTCTGATACATTTAGCCACTCCTTTGGGTATGAACTTCACTAACTAATTTTCAACAACATCACTTCTAATCATCATGTTAACGATTTTTCATTTTCTTTTTGAGGAATATCTAGTATACCTTATCAATTTGTTCATGGATNTGTGTGTGTGTGTGTGTGTGTGTGTGTGTGTGTGTGTGTGTGTGTGTGTGTGTGTGTGTGTGTGTGTGTGTGTGTGTGTACTTGAATGATAGTTTTCCTTCACATCATAATAAGGATTCTAAGGCACACTTTTACTTTGAATTCTTACACTTCTTATGCCATCCCACACTCTTAAGGAGTAGATGAGCCTCCCTTAATAAAGCCTAAAAAAAAAAAGAGGGAAATAATAATAAAATAATATAAATAAAGAAAATAACCTTATCCCAAAAAGGATAGGGGGTCTTATCATGAGCCAACCTACCATGATCATAATAGATTAACATAATTGACATTCCCACTATGGCTATCACACCAGGGCAATGGCCTTTGGCATTTAGCCTCAAAGGACAAGAGGTCTCATCACGAGCTGACTTGCTCACTTTGTTACGATCTAGTGAGTGGCATTATTGTTATCTGGCCACCAAACCAAGATAGTGGCCTTTTCAGGAAAAGAATATTCAAACTATTTATTGAGGATACTGGCTCATATATGGGTTAAAAGGCAACCATGTCGAGGATATGGATGCCTACTAGCAGCAGTGCCTTTGCCTATGGTATTGAAGTTTATCTTAAATACTTTAAGTTTTTTTTATTGTGTTCATAGACTTCCTTCCTTAAAAAAAAGAGGCTATCATTCTGGTTATATTCAACACAAGGGAAAGTAACAAAGTTATGACATGTAGCATATTTATAAAACATGAACAAATTAGACTACTTGGAATATTCTTCCTTAACATATTTGAACATTGGTATTTGAACTTGTACTTCCCACAAAAGGTGTGATTATCGTTCATGATTAACATTAAAGTGCTTTGAAATTTATTAATGGTCGTTCTCCCAGCAGTGGCAGCGTAATAATTATCCCACACTTGAATGACCGCCATCATTACGTTCACACATATCGACGGTCAAGGTCGACCTTTTCATTTATCAGGGGGTGGATATTCTGCACGATTATCGATAGACCATAATGATTGCAATTAATGGGAAAATTTGTATTTCTATATATTGTTGTTGTTCTATAATTTTTACCATTTCTAGTAATTTTTTCTCACAGGATGGTCTAACTAAGTTTGCAGTTGGGAACGATAGTTGTGATGACTTGTTTACAGAAGACATGGGTGGTCGAAGCATCTTCCATGAGCCCACATTGTTGCAAGTAATCAAACAAGCAAGGGAAATTCTACATCATCTGGGATGGATGCAATACTTTAACAGATTGCAAGATTCGATATAAATGTCGCGCTAGCATTTTTCCAAAACTTACGGGGGGGAATCTCAGTAATTCGAGGAATACAAATACCAGTTACTGATGCCATTGTAGTTGAGGTAACAGGCCTCCCAAATGAAGGAACACAGTGTACCGAGAAATACACAGCACTCAAGCAGGCTATGGAGTCCTTCGCAGAACCAGGAGAAGAATTCGAAAAAAAAGGGAAAGACCTCAACCCCTTTGCTCTTAGCGAACCGTGGAGGGAGATAGCAGAAGTGGTACAGAGATATATCACATGCAATGGGTGATACGACGTGGTGAGACCTCGTCACCTCAAGCTACTGGTAGTACTAAAACAACGATTAGTGATAAATTTACCATTCTTTTTTAATATCATGTTGCATGAAGTCGGTACAAGAACCCAAAAAGCCAAAGACCCTGCCAATGTAATTATTCATCATGGGTTAGTAAAATTGATAGTAAACGGGGCCTTAAACCATACACAAATAACTTGGAGAGACTTAATTAAGCCCGATAGGCCCCTAAAAATTGAGCAACCTGAAGTCCACCATGAAATTCCCCCATAGGGAATTGAGGCAGCCCGGACAGAAGGAGATAAAGCCCAAATTGAAATTCTAGTACACCAACCTAAAATGGAAGCAGACCTCATTCAGTTGGTAGAAACTCAGAGCAGGCAGGCAGGAACATTAAAGAAGAAACGATAGAGAACAAATTATGTTCCTGAAACCTCCATTATAAAAAGAAGAAAGGGTAAAGAGACAACACAACCTGAAAGCACTCAGGAAACTTTACAAACAGAACAACCATCACATGAAAGCCCTACAGAACAGTAGGATGATTTCTTCAGAAGTTATGAAGAAGAGATGGCCCAAGTATTGGGAAATTTAGGGATATCACTTACTGAAAATACAAATAGGTCTGGAGAACCCCAAGATCCAACTTATTCTCATTCAAACCCTATCTTTGATCTTCCTGATATGGAGATGCCATCTCCTAAAGGAACGAAACAGCCAGAACCCTAGTTCGATGAGAACAATCCTTTAGAACAACCAGAGCACCCAAAAGATACAGGGAATCAATTACTAGTTGATCAAGCTGGGGAAGACCTTGAAATTCCCCATTGATTCAGGTGGATATCAGTGGCCACCAACCTATTCCACTGGCTCGAAAAACAGTTTTCCACCTTGGTAGTTTTTCGGGTTCCAAACTTTTGGGGTCGTTTTGAGGCCTAAACAACATTTTTGGGGATTCGGGGCCCAATTTATTGTTGAAGGCATTGACCTAGGCCAATCAAAAATTGTTCTTTTCGGTTATACCTTTCCAATGGGCTATCATGTTCCTAAAGCAAAGATCGTATGCAAAAGTTACGACCCTGGGAAGTTGATGTACTAACTTACCCAAACAGGGCCCACATGACTTTTGGAGCTTCATCTCCTAAGGTTAGGTTTTTGGATGTCTAGGGTTTTTTACATTTCTGTTTATTGTAAAAGGCCTTCATAGCCTCATTGTAACCATCTTCTTTTGAATGAGCACATTCATCACATCTCTTCTCATAGATAATCCGCCACCATTCCTGCATGCTTGTTTTCCGCTGCATATTACAGTTTCAACTTATTTCCTTATTGAATAGAAAACCAGTTTTATTGTATCTTTATTATTCTGTGTTAAGCATCTGTTAATAATATGTAGTCATTTCGTTATTCTCATAAAATCTGGATCAGTGATATTAGAGCGGCCTGCTCCTTGTCATCTTAATGCATGTCCCCAACGAGGTCAGAGTACAAATAATTAGGTCTTGAGCTCGTTTCTCTTGAGGAAAAGAGTTCTTGCGCGCCCAAGTGACCTCTCATGGCAGGAGAAAATAAATATGATGGGACAGGAGATCCTTTCAAAATGTTTCTTGAGGAATCCCTCACGCAACAAAGGAACGAGATGATGGACAGTTTCGTGTAAATCCTTCGGTGGCTACCAACAGGCGATGCATCTTCTTCGAGTGGAGGCGCCGCCCCCTTCAAGGTACAAATCAACTTCAATATTCTTGTATTTGAAACACAGATGTTGTAGACAAGTGGTTGAATCTATTAGAAGGGTATTTTTTTGTGCATAACTTTTTGAATAGAGAAAATATTACTTTTGCGCTCCTCAAAGTCGTTCCCCATGTCAAATATTGGTGAGAAACTTTATGTGACAAAAAGGAAACCGAGGAACCCTCATTATTTACAGTCACGACCACCTGGGAATCCTTCAGGGATGTTGTTAAGGAAAAATACTACCCTGTTGGAAGTTATGATGACTTGTATACCAAATGGACCACACTGTAGCAAGAAAGAGACCAAGCAGTGCCAGAGTTCACAAATATCTTCCATACCTTGCACACCAAGCTAGGTATCAAAGATTCGAAGCGAAATTTGGTGCTCAAGTATCGTGGTGCTCTACATAGATACATCCATACCGAAATGGAATTTTTGGACATCTTGTCCTTGGGCGCGACCTACCGATATGTCGTCAAAATCGAGCAAAATATCAAACAAAAGACACGGAAATTTGGGCATGGGAACCCCTCACATCAAAATCCAAGAAAGGGCAGCCCCAACCCACAGAACAAAGAATAGAGAAAAGATGGAAAGTATCAAGACAACCAGTCCAAGCTGTAAGCAAATAATGACACCGGAAAGACAAAGAAATATACCGGGAAGTGGTGTAACTTCCATAAGAGCCCTTGGCATAACATTGTTAACTACCGCTCAAAGAAGTCATTGGTGGACAAAGTGAAAGCCTCTTAATCAAATGCGGGTTCTAACTCTGAGTCAGAACCAGAAAGGGGAAGACATATCATTGACTCGGGACCCAGTGCCACCGTTTCTACCACCAAGTTCCAACCTGGTGAACTAGACAAGGTAGAAGAAGGAGAGCGCCTCTTCCATTCACAAATGTGGGTAAAAGGCACTTCGATGCACTTCATCGTTGATAGCGGTAGTCAAAAGAACCTCATATCAGCAGAGGTAGTAAATAAGTTGGCCCTATCAACAACGCCACACCCACAACCCTACACCATTGGATGGCTCTGCCAAGGAAGAAATCTTTGCGTCAGCCAATAGTTTCGACTTTCGTACGACATCAAGCCCTTCAAAGATGAGGTATTGTGTGATGTTTCTCCTCTCAAAGTTTATGATGTTCTTTTGGGCCAAACTTATTTATGGAAACATCATGTTGTATATGAGTCTAGGCCTCGTAGTGTTATTATTACTTTGAACAGGAAATTGTACAAGATACTTGAGGCAATCCCACCTAGTGCTATTTCATTGATCTTTGCCAAGCAATGAAAGAAGTTCATCTCTTAGATGAGGAAGTTTGTCTTCTTCGTGATTCCCTCTCAGAGTGAGAAAAATATCACAGCCACATCCAGGGTCTCTGCAACCGACCTCTCCACACAGTAGAAGCAAGTAGATAAGGTCGTGGAAGAATACTCGGATATATTCTTCTCACCTACCGGGGTACCTTTGCACTATCAGGTCAAGCACTCCATCGATCTGACTCTTGATGCACTACTACCCAATGGGCCAGTCTATCACCGCTCTCTGTTAGAGAATGAGGAGATCAAGCGATAGATCCAAGAATTGCTCCACAAGGGGCACATCTATCTCATCTCATCACCTTGTTGTGGGAGGCCAATTGTGCTAGTACAGAAGAAAGATGGAACATGGTGACTCTACATTGATTACCGCACTCTGAATAAAATCACAGTCAGAAATCGGTACCCGATTCCATGAATCGATGACCTCCTTGATCAACTCATAGGGGCCAAATACTTCAATAAGATTGATCTGAAGTCTGTCTACCACCAAGTCCTGATAGAATAGACAGATGTATGGAAGACCACCTTCAAGTCAAAAGAAGGAATTTTTGAATGGTTGTTCATTCCCTTTGGTTTGAAAAATGCTCTAGCCACTTTCATGAGGATGATGGATGATACCCTACGACCATTCACCAATACTTTTATAGTGGTGTATCTAGATGACATTCTCATTTACAACAAGACTTGAGCAGAACACTTGCAGCATATTCAATAGGTTATGCACACCCTACGGTAGCACAAGTTATACGCCAACTTGGAAAAATGATCCTTCGGCATGGACAAGGTCCATTACCTGGGCTACATCATTGATCAGCATGGCATACATGTGGATCCAGCCAAGATCCAAGTCATATGTGACTGGCC
>JASDQU010173151.1:5752-17901 GCA_032191745.1 Picea mariana
TTGAAAAAAAATGTAATTTAGTATTTTAAATAAAAAATGAAACTAATTTACATGCCATGGATGTTAAATTGCAACATATACAATACAATGTAACCCCAAGAAAATTTAAACCCCTCACAAGAAAACCAAGAAAATCAAAACCCCAACCCACCACCACCACCACACAATGTAAACAATGAAATTTATGAGGGGTTGGTGATATTAAGAAACCTTGAGGAACAATTAAGGGAGACTAGAGAACCTAGCAGAGTCTCCTTGGCCACTTCTTTAGACATCATTGTGCACTCCATTGCAAGTACCCAAGGGAAATTAAAATCTATATCTGACTATAGGGAAATAATGTACAAGTATTATACCATTGGTTTGGACATAAACCAAATCAAAGAAATGGGCATTTCAAACAACAAATATTGTCTATTTTTAGGGATCCTATAAATGGACAAGAACTACCATTGACCAGGAAATGCATATCCAATGATTGGTGCATCCATCCCCAGATTAGTTAAAACTGGATGGATAAGTGGTACATGTTTTTTGATAAACCTCCCTAGAATAACAGGGAGATGCCATTATATTTTCTGAGGAAATTATGGGCTGATTTTATTATGGGTAAACATGTCAACTACTTTGACATTAGTGACTTCCAAGGGGTGAGTCGAGGGTCTGCACAGGATCGATAGTAGGCCAGGCATGACCCCTAGTTAGGTCCACGTCCCCTTAGGTGAAGGCCTGACCCCCTGATCCAAGTGGATATCAATGGAGACCCACCTATTCCAACTAGCTCAAAACAGTCTTCTAGCAATTTACTATTTTTAGCATTTTTTGGTTCTTAAACTTTTGGGGCCATTTTGAGTGCCTAAATGAAGTTTTTTTGGGATTGAGCACCTCAATGATAACTAAAGGCTCTGATTGAGCCCTAAAAATGAATCTTCTCAACAATACCTTTCCAACGAGTTCCCGAAGCACGCCCAGGCCTAGAACCTCTCGAGGTGCATCGTCGTGCAAGAGAAGAAAAATAGATTTCCAGGATGCTCATGAGGGTGGAAAGGGTGGCAATGTTCAATGATTGAACAACTACTACCATATCATATATAGGATAAAAATAGATGTTTTTTTATGTTAGGGCACTTGTATACTAGGCACGAGTTGCCATTTTGTAAACAATGTACAATTTAGACGATGTTTCTATATATATATATAGATAGATAGATAGATATCATGGCATGGTTTTTATGAATCTCGTTGTTTCTACATTTGATGTTTTTGAATATATGAATTTCAAAGTGTTTGAATTACAAAGTGTATGAATTTTATGTGTATAAATCCCTTGATTTGTTTCTATTTAGCGATTATAAATGCTTGCATTATTCATTAAGGAACAGCTTACGGGAACACACATTTGAGCTCAATGTTTTTTTCTAGAGAACACACAATATTTTCCTCCATCTATGCATGACATATATAAAATCATTTGATTTATGTGTAACCCTCCATAAATGCTAAAAAGACTAGTGAAAGACTCATTAATGCAAATGTTTGTTTAGATTGTGTAGTGGATATATGTAAATTTTGTTCAACCCATCAATTATTAATAACATTCATTCAATGATGCTATGCTACCAAAATTCTATCTAGAAAGTAATGCTACCAAAATTCTATCTAGAAAAGTAAATTATGTGTCTCTGATAAATAGATTGATGTAGATCAACTAATTTTATGTCGTTGCATGCTAATATAGTACACCTTATAGATAATCGATCATGTGGTATTCAAAATGTAAAACTTGAAAAAGATAATAATGAATTTCCAAATTTGATATCTATGATACAGTTTCATTACCTGCACAATGTGCATATTGACTTGTTGATGATTGCAACTATTTCAACTTGTCTCTCTCACACTATCTTGATTCTCAAGTAAGCCATCACTTTTACATGAAATGAATTGTGTATCATCCATGAGAGGGGTTATATTTATAGGTTATTTTTATGGTTTTATTTTTCGTAGGGTTTTAGTGGTACTTGTATTACGGATTCTCAAGTATGCATACCATTGGTATGCATACTATGGTATTTCAATGTGTCACAGACCACCGACCCTCTGGCCGAGATCCATTCAGGATTGTTCTAAATTCTCCTCGAACTGAAGCGGCTCTCTCGGATCCCTATTGGAACCTCACGAATCCGATCCACAGGTCCTTCGTGAACACCCGCCGTGTGTAACTTAATGCCAGGCGTGAGCCTTACATCTCCTTGCGACCACAACCGGGAATTAGTGCAAGTGCCTTTTGCAACTCACAAGTTCATGAGTCGATGACCTTGACTCCTCTTTCCCCAAACCTCCAATACCCGAGATGTGATCGGGTATGGCTCCTTCCTCGCTAATGCCTCTACAAGCGACCACCGACTAGCGCCTAACTCTATCACCGCTTGCAACTTGCAACTTCACGAGTTGGAGTGTTGAGCCCTCATTCTCCTCCTTTGCAAATCCTTGAGACGCAATAAGTCAACAATGGGTTGACTCCTTCCCAGCAACGTGTGTCCACCACCTATCCCCGCTTCCACTTTTCTTTGGGCACTTGTTGTTACGCCACCTGTCAACTACGCGACCCCACCTATCGGATGTGCTACGTGTTTTTCCAAACCCTTGGTGCTCGACACTTCGTGCCTTCGCGGTCGAAAATAAATTCTTTCAACTCCCCAAACCTCCGATATGCGATACTCCATGGAGGTTCTGATCTGATGGTTTCTCCATGGTTTGGATCCAACGATCTGGATCTCCTTCCCTACCCCTCGCAACTCGGGACTTCGCGAAACTGAGGAATTGGTCTGTTCTCCAAACTCACGAACCCTGAATTCATGAAATGATCCAACGATGTGGGTTGAGGTGAGATCAACGACTCATATTGATCCTCGAATCCTGGGTGATGGGTTTCACCGGTCTCTAACCACCTTGCAGCTTCATTGGATCCTACGGTCCTCGTGACTTCGCGAGTTCTCCACAGAGAATTCTGACTTCCCGATTCACTCCTCAATGACTTTTTCCCAATGACTGAGTGTTCTCCCTTCTGAAATTAACTTCTATGTGGTGGTCTCAATCTCAGTCTCCCTTTGAATAATTCAAAGGCGTTGTCTCTCCTAAGCTTTCACCTACAACTCAAGCCTTCCAAAAGGGTTCCTGCTCCCACTCCTTACGAAAAACTCTCAAATACCCTTTGGTTATTTGAGTCTTCATCCCTGTGCACTCTTTGCAACAGTGGTCCTTCAACCTTCACCTTAGTTGATAAGTCTAAGGCTTCAACTAGCCTCCACACACCTTGTGGACGTCTCACTGCACTTCTTGTAGGAACTCTCAGGATGAGAAACAATTGAAACTCATTATTCTCCTCTATCAGACTTCATATACTTAACATGAAATAACACACTCAACACAACATTGAAACAAATGCATAAACAGAGAAATAAAACAACTATAAGCATACCATTCAACAAATGTAAAAAGTAAGCTTCATAACACCATGAAAATTGAGTCAAAGTATATATATATTAACTCAAATGCTCCTGTACATGGGTTTTCTCTCTACATCCCTCTACTACAGCTCAATATCTTATGAAATGTGAATGATAAAAAATGGTTTCTTGATACAATAATACAAGAGGGAGGGTGTCTATATTCGTTTTCCCTCCTATGCTTCTAAAACTGTCTAATCTATTAATTCAAAGCTACCTACTTTCATTTAAACAGACTTAATGTCTAATACATCCAACAGATCAGAGCAAATCGCTCCAGATCTGTTTACAACGTGTAAGTACGCTTCCTTCAACTACCACATTAATATCTTCTCATTAATTTTTAATGTATATATATATTTTTTCAAAGCATTTCAAAACATGCAAAATGTGTGTTGCGCTTTCTAGCTGTCTTCCACCTTCATGCTCGCTCGGCTACTTACGATACTCCTACATCATACTCCCTTGCTTGAAAATTTTCATGAACTCCTATTCATGATCTCTTGCATGGTCTGTCCATGCTTATGAATTGTTTCTTCATGCTCCCAATTGGCATCTTCAACCGGATGTCCCTTCCATTTGACCAAGTATTCAAAATAATCCTTCCTCCTGGTCTTTCTGCTAACCCTCTTGTCAATCATGCTTTCCATTTGTGGCTTTTCAGCTACATGCATTTTTTTTGTCTACTGAACCTCTTTTTTTTCACCCTCTGCTCCTACCTCTTCAGCTCTGTAAGGGTAAAAATCCGCAATGTTGAATATCGGAGAGATTCTGATCCCATCGGGTAATTCAATCTCATATGCATTTGCCCCAAATTTCTTCATGACCTTGCACGGTCCAATCTTTTTCATCTCCAGCTTATTATACATTCCCCTTGGGAACCTCTCCTTCCTCAAATGTGCATGAATCATATCACCAACTTCAAATTGAAGTTCTCGCCTGTGTTGATCTACTCTCTGCTTATATTCTTGACTTGAATTCTGCAATCATTCCTTAACTCGGTTGTGAAGCTCCTTCATTGCTTCTTCAAAGTCCTTTGCACTAGCACTTCTGAATTCATTTTGTTCTGAATCTTTCAATTCAGAAACTCCCCTTGGCTGCATTCCATATACAATCTGGGATGGACTCTATTGAGTGAATCATTGAGTGCTTCTATTGATTGAATCATTGTAAGAAAATTCCTCCTGTGGTAGAATGTGATCCCATTGACTGTGGTGTTCAGTCACTAAGCTCCTCAATAAATCTCCCAAGCTCCTATTTACGACCTCTGTCTTTCCATCCTTCTGAGGGTGATATGTTGAGCTAAAAGAAAAATTTGTCCCCAGCTTCTTCCATAAGGTCCTCCAAAAATGTCCTACAAACTTGGTATCCTGATGTGAAACAATACTTTTTGGAAAGCCGTGAAGTCTGACAACTTCCTTGAAAAACAAGTTCGCAATATGAGTTGCATCCCTGGTTTTCTAGCATGGTATGAAATGTGCCATCTTTGAAAATCATTCGACTACCACAAATATCGAATCACATCCTCTTTGTGTCCTTCACAATCCCAATATGAAATCCATGCTCACTTCATCCCACAACCTCTCAAGTATGGGTAATGGCTGGTACAACCCTATGTTATGCCTCTTTCCTTTCGTGTGCTGACAAATTCTACGTGTGTCCACAAATTTCTTGACATCTTTTCTCATCCCTGGCCAAAAATATGAGCCATTCAGCTTTGAGAACGTTTTTTCATGACTGAACTGTCCGACCAATCCTCCACTATGTTTTTCCTTCAGCAAATTCTCCCTCATGGGGCATTGTGGAATACATAGTTGATTGCCACTGAATAATAACCCATATTGGATCATATACCCATTCCATTGGATTTTTTCCCTGAGAATCGGATTCTCAGATGCCTCATATGCCTCCTTAAAATCTGGATCATCCCTATACATCTCTTTGAGGTTATCAAAACCCAAAGTCTTGACTCTAAATTCCTGCATAAGAAAACATTTCCTGCTCAAAGCATCAACAACTTTGTTAGTAGTTCCAAAAATATGCTTAATCACAAAAGTAAAATTATGCATGTATTCAACCCATTTAGCATGTTTTTGGTTCAATTTATCCTGTCGAGTCACGAATTGTAAAGCATGATTATCGTTGTACAAAACAAACACCTTGGGAACCAAATAGTGTCTCCACTTCTTCAGTTCTTGTATGACTGCATAGAACTCTTTGTCATATGTGGAGCATTTAATCTTCACATCATTCAGTTTTTCACTGAAATATGTGATCAGCCTATCATCTTGGCTCAAGACCACTCCAATTGCAAACTCACTCACATCACATCTGACCTAGAATGTCTTGTTGAAATCTAGCAAAACCAGAATCGGTTGCTCAATGATCTTCTTCTTCAGCAGATTGAAGCTTTTCTTTGCTTCTTCTATCCAGTGAAAAGATTTATATCTTTTCTTCACCATATCCATCATCGGTGCTCTGATTCCACTGAAATTTCGGATGAATTTCCTGTAGAAACTTTCCAAACCATGGAAGCTTCGAACTTCAAATACACTTTTCAATGATGGCCAATTCTTAATCACCTCTATCTTCTCCAGATCCATCTTCGATTCATTTGCAGATATAAAAAAACCCAAATAAATGAGTTATGTCCTCATGAATGACGATTTCTTCATATTAATCAACAATTTCTCTTGTTGTGACCTCCTCATCACTGCAGCTAAATGCTTTAAGTGTTCAGCTTCTGTCCTGCTGAAAATTAGTATATCATCAAGATATACAATGACGAATTTATCTATGAAATCCTTCACGACTTCGTTCATCAATCTCATGAAAGTACATGGTGCATTTGTTAAGCCAAATGGCATGACAAGCCATTCATACAGCCCTTCATTCATCTTGAATGTTGTCTTCCATTAATCACCTTCTCTCATTCGAATTTGATGATATCCGCTTTTTAAATCAATCTTTGAAAAAGACTTTGCTCCACTCAAGCAATCCATCAAGTCGTCCATCCTTGGCAATGGAAATCTATATCTGATGGTAATCTTGTTGATTTCCCTTGAGTCTATACACATTCTCCAGCCTCCATCTTTCTTTGGACTGAGAACTATCAGAACAACGCATGGACTCAAGATCTCTCGAATCAATCCTTTGTCCATTAAGTCTTGGACCTGTCTCTTGAATTCTCCATTGTCCTGTAGTGTCAACCTGTGCACTTCTTTGTTTGGTAAACTGGCTCCAGGTATAAGGTCGATATGATGGCTTATACTCCTAATTGGTGGCAACGAACAAGGTAGTTCGTCCACTACTATATCAACAAACTCTCCCAACAATTTCTAGATTTCTTCTAGTAAATCATCTATCCTCGTACTGGTTAAAACAATTATGGGCTTCCTAACCACAATAAATCGTGTTTCCTCCTTCTTCTTAACCTCATTAAGAAGTTCCTTCCCACTCATGATAAGTATAGTGTTGTTGGTCTCCATTTTGACTTCTTGGTTCTTAATCGGCAGCAACATGTGTGTCCTCCCATTCTTCTCCAGGGTGTACATGTTCTTTCTCCCATCATGAATCACGTTTCTGTCATATTTCCATGGTCTACCCAGCAATAGATGACAAACATCCATGAGAATGACATCACATAATATTTCATCTTTATATCCTCCTATTTTAAATTCAACCAAACATTGTTTAGTGACATTTACTTGATTTCCTTTTTGTAGCCAAGAAACTTGGTATGGGCTTGGATTTCAACAGTTTCTAGCTCCATCTTTTCTACCATATCCGTAGATACAAGATTTTCTCTGCTACAGTTGTCCACGATGACCTTGCATACCCTATCTTTGGTTTTGCAAGAAGTCTGAAACAGACTATTTATTTGGGCTGGGTTCTCTGACTCCTTCTCTGGCGTTAAGAGAACTTTCCTCATCATTAAGGATCTTCTGCCCTCAACATCTTCTGCCTCAACATTCCATCCTTGAGATTCGGCATTGTGAGTTTCACCACCATATTTCTTCTTATCTGGAAACTCATAGGATTTATGTCTGATTTTTCCACAACCAAAGCATTTCACTTCACCGCCTCTGCCTCTTCCTCTTCCTCTGGCTCGAGGAAAAGTATTTCTATCAGCATATTTTCCTCTCTGTGAGCTTCCTCCTCTCTCAGGTTGAATTTGAGGTTTCTTCCCCTCTTCTTTAGATTTCTGAGTTCTGTCTTGGGCAATTGCCTTGCCTCTAGTTTGACTTTTGCCTTGGCCTCTTTGACCTTGCTTTTGGCTCAGCTTCTCTTCATCTTTCAAAGCTAACTGATAAGAATCTTCTACATTTCAGATGGTCATCATGCTCATCTCATATTGAATGTCATATCGCAGACCATTCATGTACCTTGAAACTTTTTCATCGTCGCTTTCCCGATGACCTACTCTGATGTTTATCTTGTAGAATTCCACAATGTATTCTTTCACTAACATCTTCTGTCTCAAATTTTTCATCCTTCGAAACAGAGTGATTTGATAATCCCTGGGTATAAATTTGGCCTTCATCTTTGCAACCATTCTATCCCAGCTCTTGATTTTCTTCTTGCCCTTCCAACGTCTATCAGGCTGCAGTTCATCCCACCATAGTGTTGCATGCCCTTTAAGTCTAGTAATGACATGTTTGACCTTCTTGTCTTCCTTGACATCCTCATAGTCAAATTACTTCTCCAGAGCTCTAATATAGTCTAGAAGCTCTTCAACATCCAAGTTTCCTTCATACATGGGAATTTCCATCTTTTCTCTGGCACCTATCCTTGCAACAAATATGAATAGGTATTCTTCTGCAACATCTTCAGCTACAATGTCTTCTTCGTATCCAACTTCATTTTCACTTTCAACTTCATTGATATCCCTAGCATCAACTGTGTGCCTCTGTGTTGTCTCCATGGCATCAAGCCTAACACATAATTCATGCATTTCTCTTTCCACTGCTGGATCAGGTATTTTCCTATCTCTTCTTCTTGGCAGCATGGCTGTAAAAGTTTCTCCCTTCTCTCTACTTTAGAAAGAAAATAATTTTTTCTAAGCTCTGATACCACTTGATGCAGACCCCCGAACCTCTGGCTGAGATCCTCTAAGGATCATTCTAAATTTTCCTCGAGCTGAAGCGACTCTCTCGAATCCCTATTGGAGCCTCATGAATCCAATCCACAGGTCTTTCATAAACACCCGCCCTGTGTAACTTAATGCTAGGCGTGAGCCTTACATCTCTTTGTGACCACGATCGGGCCTTAGTGCAAGCGCCTTTTGCAACTCACGAGTTCATGAGTCAATGACCTCGACTCCTCTTTCCCCAAACCTCCGATACCTGAGATGTGATCGGGTATGGCTCCTTCCTTGCTAGCACCTCTACAAGTGACCACCGTCTAGGGCCTAACTATATCACCCATCGCAACTCACAACTTTGTGAGTTGGAGTGTTTATCCCTCATGCTCCACCTTTGCAAATCCCCAAGACGCGATAAGTCAACAATGGGTTGACTCCTTCCCAGCAGCGTGTGTCCACCACCTGTCCCCGCTTCCACTTTTCTTTGGGAACTTGTTGTTACGTCACCTGTCAACTACATGGCCCCACCTATCAGGTGTGCTACGTTTTCATTCGAACCCTCAGCGCTCAACACTTCATGCCTTCGCGATCGAAAATAAATTCTTTCAACTCCCTGAACCTCCAATACACGATACTCCGCGAAGGTTCTTATCCAATGGTTTCCCCGTGGTTTGGATCCAACAGTTTGGATCTCCTTCCCTTCCCCTCGCAACTTGGGACTTCGCAAAACCAAGAAATTGATCTGTTCTCCAAACTCACAAACCCCAAATTCACGAAATGATCCAACAACGTGGGTTGAGGTGAGATCAGAAACTCATATTGATCCTCGAATCCTGGGTGATGGGTTTCACCGGTCTCTAACCACCTTGCATCTTCACTGGATCCTATGGTCGTCGCAACTTCGAGAGTTCTCCATGAAGAATTATGACCACCCGATTCACTCCTCAATGACTTCTTCCCAACGACTGAGTGTTCTCCCTCCTGAACTTAACTTCTATGCGATGGTCTCGATCTCAGTCTCCCTTTGAATACTTCAAAGGCATTGTCTCCCCTGAGCTTTCACTTGCAACTCAAGCCTTCCAAAATGGTTCCTTCTCACACTCCTTGCGGCAAACTCTCAAATACCCTTTGGTTATTTGAGTCTTCATCCCTGTGCACTCTTTGCAATAGTGGTCCTTCAACCTTCACCTTAGCTGATAAGTCTAAGGCTTCAACTAGCCTACACACACCTTGCACGACTCTGTGCCTCATATGCACTTCTGCTGATATGAGAACAACAGTATCTCTCCTGATCTTTCTGGGATAAAACTCAGTTCCCTTGTCAACGCACACCTTGCGGACGTCTCACTGCACTCCTTGGAGGAACTCTCAGAATGAGAAACAATTGAAACTCATTCTTCTCCTCTATCAGACTTCATATACTTAACATGAAATCACACACTCAACACAACATTGAAACAAATGCATAAACAGAGAAATAAAACAACGATAAGCATACCATTCAGCAAATGTAAACAGTAAGCATCATAACACCATGAAAATTGAGTCAAAGCTATATATATATTAACTCAAATGCTCTTGTACATGGGTTTTCTCTCTACAACCCTCTGCTACAGCTCAACAACTTATGAAATCTAAATGATAAAAAATGGTTTCTTGATACAATAATACAAGAGTGAGAGTGTCTATATTCGTTTTCCCTCCTATGCTTCTAAAACTATCTAATCTATTAATTCAAAGCTACCTACTTTCATTTAAACAGACTTAATGTCTAATACATCCAAAAGATCATAGAAAATCACTCCAGATCTATTTACAACGTGTAAGTACGCTTCCTTCAACTACCACATTAATATATGCTCATTAATTTTTAATAATTTTTTTTTTCAAAACATTTCAAAACGTGCAAAATGTGTGTTGTGCTTTCCAGCTGTCTTCTGCCTTCATGCTTGCTCAGATGGTTACGATGCTCCTGCATCACAATGGTATGCATACCATGGTATTCCAATGGTATGCATACCATTGCTATCCATTGGTATGCATATCATTGGTATACATACCATGGTATCGCAATGGTATGAACACACAATATTCACCTCTTTCTATGCATGACATATATAAAATCATTTGATTTATGTGTAACCCTTCATAAATGATAAAAAGACTAGTGAAGGACTCATTAATGAAAATGTTTGTTTAGATTGTGTAGTGGGTATATGGAAATTTTGTTCAACTTATCAATTATTAATAACATTTATTCAGTAATGCTATGTTACCAATATTCTATCTAGAAAGTCATGCTATCTAGAAAGTAATGCTACCAAAATTCTATCTAGAAAGTAATGCCTTACATGTTTTCCTTCCTCCAACCTAATAGAAAATTATCCCAAGTGAGTGGGTAATTTATGTCTCTCCAATAAATAGATTTTTGTAGATCAACTACTTTTATGTAGTTACATGCTAGTTGTTGTAGGAAAATTCCCCTGTAGACAGGTGAATTCCCTCTTCGATCTTAGACCCCTATGACCAAGACAGAAAAGTGCTAACTTTGATCACTGACATTCCTTTAAACATAGCTAAACTATTCAATAGAGAAGATTAAGAGAGTATGAGTACCTTTTTATGAAGTTTTTCCTCGCTCAGTCCAAGTTGAGATTGATCTCCAAGTCTCTCAACGAGTCCTACAATCAAATAAACAATGATGACAAAGTGTACTTCCTATTCTACCATGATTAGTTTAAAGCTATATTCATCCAAAGAAACAAGGTCATGAAAATGTACACAATATTGAAGGAAACAGGCCAAGCACATGTATTAATGATAACTCAAAATAGATACCTAAAAACCATTGATGAAGTCATAGAGACCTCTCCAAGTCCTCCTCATCCAGCCCTTGCACAAAGCTCCCAAGACCATAAGTTTGATACCTCCAATTTGATTCCTTCCTTATGTTATCATAAGTTTGGTATCTCAAAACTTCTCCATATCCTTATGATATCATAAGTTTGGTATCTCTAAACTCTTCCATCCCCCTCTCCTCCATGGAAAGCCCTCATTATATAGGATTTGGAGGCTTAACCACCATGGAGAAGATCTCTCATTAGATCCACTAAAAAGGGGATCTCTAAGATATTTAGGGAGAAAATATGTCTTAAGGATTTTAGGGAGGAAATATCTCTCAAGGATTTTAAGGAGGAAATATTTTAATTATCCATGAGATCCTCCAGCTTCCCTAAAAAATAGGAAACCAAATGTGAGGTGGATTCTCACACTTAATTACTTTCTTTTTCATGAATAATAATAATAATTCATCTGCACTTGGTATTTTGGCCTTCATGTAATATATCCCTCCTCCACATTGACTAGGGATTGTGACATAGGTTATTCCATGGTGTCAAGGTGTATGAGACACTTATATGACACTTACGACACTTAAGGAAAGGTACCTAGGTGTGCGAATTTCATGTGTAACACTAGTATAGTACATCTTATAGATAATCAATGATGTGATGTTCAAAATGTAAAACTTGAAAAAGATACTAATGAATTTCCAAATT
>JASDQU010173151.1:18001-29536 GCA_032191745.1 Picea mariana
CGCCTTCATGGTCGAAAATAAATTCTTTCAACTCCCCGAACCTCCAATACACGATACTCTGCGAAGGTTTTGATCCAATGGTTTCCCCATGGTTTGGATCCATTGATCTGGATCTCCTTCTCTACCCCTCGCAACTTGGGACTTCACAAAACCAAGAAATTGGTCTGTTCTCCAAACTCACAAACCCCAAATTTGCAAAATGATCCAACGACGTGGGTTGAGGTGAGATCAATGACTCATATTGATCCTCGAATCCTGGGTGATGGGTTTCACCAGTCTCTAACCACCTTGCATCTTCACTAGATCCTATGGTCCTCGTGACTTCGCGAATTATCCACGGAGAATTATGACCGCCTGATTCACTCCTCAATAACTTCTGCCCAACGACTGAGTTTTCTCCCTCCTGAACTTAACTTCTATGTGACGGTCTCGATCTCAATCTCCCTTTGAATACTTCAAAGGTGTTGTCTCCCCTGAGATTTCATCTGCAAGTCAAGCCTTCCAAAATGGTTCCTTCTCGCACTCCTTGTGGAAAACTCTCAAATACCCTTTGGTTATTTGAGTCTTCGGCCCTGTGCACTCTTTGCAACAGTGGTCCTTAAACCTTCACCTTAGCTGATAAGTCTAAGGCTTCAACTAGCCTGCGCACACCTTGCACGACTCTGTGCCTCATATGCACTTCTGCTGATATGAGAACAATGGTATCTCTCCTGAGATTTCTGGGATAAAACCCAGTCCCCTTGTCAACACACACCTTGTGGACATCTCACTGCACTCCTTGCAGGAACTCTCAGAATGAGAAACAATTGAAACTCATTCTTCTCTTCCATCAGACTTCATATACTTAACATGAAATCACACACTCAACACAACATTGAAACAAATGCATAAACAGAGAAATAAAACAACTATAAGCATACCATTCAACAAATGTAAACAGTAAGCATCATAACACAATGAAAATTGAGTCAAAGATATATATATATTAACTCAAATGCTCCTATACATGGGTTTTCTCTCTACAGCCCTCTGCTACAGCTCAACAGCTTATGAAATATGAATGATCAAAAATGGTTTCTTGATACAATAATGCAAGAGTGAGGGTGTCTATATTTGTTTTCCCTCCTATGCTTATAAAACTATCTAATCTATTAATTCAAAGCTACCTACTTTCATTTAAACAGACTTAATGTCTAATACATCCAACATATCAGAGCAAATCACTCCATATCTGTTTACAACATGTAAGTACACTTCCTTCAACTACCACATTAATATCTGCTCATTAATTTTTAATAATAAAAAAAAAAATTCAAAACGTGCAAAATGTGTGTTGTGCTTTCCAGCTGTCTTCCGCCTTCATGCTCGCTCGGATGCTTACGATGCTCCTGCATCACAATGGTATGAATACCATGGTATTCCAATGGTATGCATACCATTTCTATGCATTGGTATGCATATCATTGGTATCCATACCATGGTATCGCAATGGTATGAGCACACAATATTCACCTCTTTCTATGCATGACATATATAAAATCATTTGATTTATGTGTAACCCTTCATAAATGATAAAAAGACAAGTGAAGGACTCATTAATGAAAATGTTTGTTTAAATTGTGTAGTGGGTATATGTAAATTTTGTTCAACTTATCAATTATTAATAACATTTATTCAGTAATGTTATGTTACCAATATTCTATCCAGAAAATCATGCTATCTAGAAAGTAATGCTACCAAAATTCTATCTAGAAAGTAATTCCTTACATGTTTTCCTTCCTTCAACCTAATAGAAAATTAGCCCAAGTGAGTGGGTAATTTATGTGCCTCCGATAAATAGATTGATGTAGATCAACTGCTTTTATGTGGTTACATGCTAGTTGTTGTAGGAAAATTCCCCTGTAGACAGGTGAATTCCCTCTTGGATCTTAGACCCCTATGACCAAGACAGAAAAGTGCTAACTTTGATCACTGACATTCCTTTAAACATAGCTAAACTATTCAATAGAGAAGATTAATAGAGTATGAGTACCTTTTTATGAAGTTTGTCCTCGCTCAGTCCAAGTTGAGCTTGATCTCCAAGTCTCTCAATGAGTCCTACAATCCAATAAACAATGATGACAAAGCATACTTCCTATTCTACCATGATTAGTTTAAAGCTATATTCATCCAAAGAGACAAGGTCATGAAGATGTACACAATATTGAAGGAAACAGGCCAAGAACGTGTATTAATGAGAACTCAAAAGAGATACTTACAAACCATTTATGAATTCATAGTGGCCTCTCCAATTCCTCCTCGTCTATCCCTTGCACAAAGCTACCAAGACCATAAGTTTGATACCTTCAATTTGATTCCTTTCTTATGTGATCATAAGTTTGGTATCTCAAAACTTCTCCATATCCTTATGAGATCATAAGTTTGGTATCTCTAAACTCTTCCATCCTCCTCTCCTCCATGGAAATCCCTCATTATATAGGATTTGGAGGCTTAACCACCATGGAGAGGATCTCTCATTAGATCCACTAAAAAGGGGATCTCTAAGATATTTAGGGAGAAAATATGTCTTAAGGATTTTAGGGAGGAAATATCTCTCAAGGATTTTAAGGAGGAAATATTTTAACCATCCATGAGATCCTCCACCTTCCCTAAAAAATAGGAAACCAAATGTGAGGTGGATTCTCACACTTAATTACTTTCTTTTTCATGAATAATAATAACAATTCATGTGCACTTGGTATTTTGGCATTCATGTAATATATCCCTCCTCCACATTGACTAGGGATTGTGACATAGGTTATTCCATGGTGTCAAGGTGTATGAGACACTTATATGACACTTATGACACTTAAGGCAAGCTACCTAGGTGTGCGAATTTCATGTGTAACACTAGTATAGTACATCTTATAGATAATCAATGATTTGATGTTCAAAATGTAAAACTTGAAAAAGATACTAATGAATTTCCAAATTTGATATCTTTGATACAGTTTCATTACCTGCACAATGTGTATACTGACTTGTTGACGATTTCAACTATTTCAAGTTGTCTCTCTCACACTATATTGATTATGAAGTATGCCATCACTTTTACATGAAATGAATTGTGTGTCATCCACGAGAGGGGATCTATTTATAGGTTATCTTTAGGGTTTTAGTTATCTTAGGGTTTTAGTGGTACTAGTCTTAGGAATTCTCAAGTATGCATACCATTTGTAAGCATACCATTGCATACCATTGATATGCATACCATGGTATTGCAATGATTTGCATACCATGGTATTGTAATGGTATGCATACCATTACAATACCATTGTATGCATACCATCGTATGCATACAATTTCATACCAATGGTATGCATACCATCATATGCATACCATTGGTATCCATACCATGGTATGCATACCATTTATAGGTTATTTTTAGGGTTATAGTTGTCTTAGGGTTTTAGTGGTAGTTGTCTTAGGGATTCTCAAGTATGCATACCATTTCATACCATCGTATTGCAATGGTATGCATACCATGCTATTCCAATGGAATGCATACCACGGTATCACAATTGTATGCATACCATGGGTATGCATACCATTTATAGGTTATTTTTAGGGTTTTAGTTGTCTTAGGGTTTTAGTGGGGTTTTAGTGGTAGTTGTCTTAGGGATTCTCAAGTATGCATACCATGGTATTGCAATGGGTGGTATGCATACCATTCGTATGCATACCATTGGTATCCATATCATGGTATGCATACATTCATATGTATAACATTGCATACCATTGCATACCATTTGTATGCATACCATGGTATGCATACCATTGCAAACCATTGCCTATGCATACTGTTGCGTATCATTGCAATACCATGCAATTTCGCTACTTCAAATGAAATCTAGTTTCACTACCCAAAAGAAAGAATGCATCTGTACTATTTTTTTTATTCTAATGTATAAATAAATAAATACAAATCCTTTAATGCTACATGACTTTCAATCAAAAGAAAGAGTCATATGCAGATGCAAAAGACACCAAGCGAGAAAGGTTTCAAACAAAGAATGCACTCAAATCAATGAGAACTGAAAGAAAACAAGTAGAAAATTTTCCCAACAAGAACTCAATCAAGGATTTGATGACCAACAAGCATCCACGGAGTACAATAAAATGTAGAGAAGAATCCAAGAAAAGACAGGGAGAAAGAGAAATCACTCAAATTGTCCCGACAAACAAACAGCTAGAAAGGGCAATTTCACATTTCTGAAAAAGTTTCAAGCCCAAATAAAGACAATAGGAATTGATAAGCATAAAATATCAACCCAAACAACTTCACAAACCAAAGTACAAACCCTGGAAAGGACCTCTGCAAAATAGGATACAAACATCTAATGAGAAAAAGGCAAAAATCCTCCAAGAAGGAGACCAGTGCTCCCAATATCAAGGGTACAGAGAACTGCAACACTCCCTAAATCATTGTAGGGGAGCTCTAGCACTCTGATATGGCCTATGGGGGGCATTGATCTTCCCAGAAACTCAAAAAAAAAGAGCCAAAGAGGTAAAAAAAAACTCACCCAGATTGCACAGAAATTGGTGAAATTGCTAGTGAAGATGGGAGAAAGGTAATGGATCATAAACAAATAGTAAAACTGATATAAAAGGTGGGAAAAGGGTAGGGAAAATCCAAGGAAAGAAAAATTGGTGTCGATCCCCAGTGGAGCCTCCAATTTTTGTTGTAGGAAAATTCCCCTGCGGACAGGGGAATTTCTTCTTGGATCTTAGACCCCTATGACCAAGATAGAAAAGTGCTAAATTTGATCACTAACATTCCTTTAAACATAGATAAACTATTCAATAGAGAATATGAAGAGAGTATGAGTAACTTTTTATGAAGTTTTTCCTCACTTAGTCCAAGTTGAGCTTGATCTCCAAGTATTTCAATGAGACCTGCAATCCAATAAACAATGACGACAAAGCATACTTCCTATTCTACCATGATTAGTTTAAAGCTAGATTCATCCAAAGAGACAAGGTCATGAAAATGTACACAATATGGAAACAGGAAAAGAACATGTATTAATGAGAACTCAAAAGAGATGCTTACAAACCATTGATGAAGTTGCAGTAACCTCTCCAAGTCCTCCTCATCTAGTCCTTGCACAAAGCTCCAAGACCATAAGTTTGATACCTCCAATTTGATTCCTTCCTTATGAGATCATAAGTTTGGTATCGATAAACTTCTCCATCTCCTTATGATATTATAAGTTTGGTATCTCTAAACTCTTTCATCCCCCTCTCCCCCATGGAAATCCCTCATTATATAGGATTTGGAGGCTTAACCACCATGGAGAAGATCTCTCATCAGATCCACTAAAAAAGGATATCTAAGATATTTAGGGAGAAAATATTTCTTAAGGATTTTAGGGAGGAAATATCTCTCAAGGATTTTAAGGAGGAAATATTTTAACCATCCATGAGATCCTACATCTTCCCTAAAAAATAGGAAACCAAATGTGAGGTGGATTCTCACACTTAATTACTTTCTTTTTCATGAATAATAATAATAATTCATATGCACTTGGTATTTTGGCCTTCATGTAATATATCCCTCCTCCACATTGACTAGGGATTGTGGCATAGGTTATTCCATGGTCTCAAGGTGTATGAGACACGTATATGACACTTACGACACTTAGGGCGAGGTACCTAGGTGTGCAAATTTCATGTGTAACACTAGTATAGTACATATTATAGATAATCAATGATGTGATGTTCAAAATGTAAAACTTGAAAAAGATACTAATGAATTTCCAATTTTGATATCTTTGATACAATTTCATTACCTGCACAATGTGTATACTGACTTGTTGACGATTGCAACTATTTCAAGTTGTCTCTCTCACACTATATTGATTATCAAGTATGCCATCACTTTTACATGAAACGAATTGTGTGTCATCCATGATAGGGTCTCTATTTATAGGTTATTTTTAGGGTTGTAGTTATCTTAGGGTTTTAGTGGTACTAGTCTTAGGGATTCTCAAGTATGCATACCATTGCATACCATGGTATTGCAATGGTTTGCATATACCATGGTATCGCAATGGTTTTCATACCATTGCAGTACCATTGTATGCATACTGTTGCATACCATTGCATACCATTGGTATCCATACCATGGTATGCATACCATTTATAGGTTATTTTTAGGGTTATAGTTGTCTTAGGGTTTTAGTGGTAGTTGTCTTAGGGATTCTCAAGTATGCATACCATGGTATTGCAATGGTATGAATACCATGGTATTCCAAATTAATGCATACCATTGGTATTCATACCATGGTATTGCAATGGTATGCATATCATGGGTATGCATACCATTTATAGGTTATGTTTAGGGTTTTAGTTTTCTTATAGGCAATGGTATTTCCTTTGCATACCATTGCATGGTATTGCAATGTCATGCAATGGTATGCATAGGCAATGGTATTTCCATTTCATATCATTTCATGGTATTGCAACAAGCTCGAGAACGACGGATGATGGCTACATCGTGTGTGAAGAATCAAACAAGCACTTTGTATCAATGAGTGCACATGATTCTAGTGTATCCGATTCGGGTGAGTACTCTTGTCTCATTCTGGTGAGTGCTCTTGTCTCATTCCAGTGAGTTCTCATGATTCCGATGCTGCTCATTCCAGTGTGTTACCCATGATTTTGATCATCATGATGATGTATGGATGATGGTGTACTCAGGCTCTTCATAAGAACTTTCTCCTGAGAAAAGTTACTTTCTTCTCTTTCCAGAAATATCATTTTTGAAGGAGGTTCACAGGCTGCTAGTATATTTGCTTGCGAGAATCCATGATTCTCGCAGGCTTCCTTAAGCCAGGGTGTGAGAAGTTCTCACTGTGTTGAACTGCTAGGGTGCGAACTCTTTCTTAAGCAAGGAAAAAGATAAATTCTCGATGCTTCTAGAAGGGAATCTTCTAGAAGGATGAGATGGCATTCGAATGGTTATCTAAGTACTAGATTCCCTGATATTTTGGGATCATTCTTATCCAAGTAACTAATTCATTCTCTCCTATATATTGAGGGAATTCTCATGGAAAAGGTTAGAAGCAAACAAGAAAGAGATTTATTGGAGAATTAGTGAAAGATTGTGTGAAGGATTGAAGCTACAGCAACTTGGAAACTTCAGCAAGGATATCATAAGGGTTTTGATATTCTTCATGTAAGTGAGCAAGTGTGTGTGTCAGAGCCAAGGGCCATCGAAAGGAAGTTTGTGACATCAAGGCTCAGGTTGTAATATTTACTTTCCATTAATATGATACAGTAATATGTCCCTTTCCCATAAAGCTATTTCCACTTTATTGTATAATTCCTTGATCATATACATAAATTGACTGTTGAATAGATTGTGCTTTCTTCACTTTGGTTGGTTTGTGTTGTCTTGGTCTTGACTGCACGAGAGCACTGGAGCAAAGCGAGAGAAATAAATACCATAGGAGGCGATAATAAGGTATGTTATTATTTCTTGCCTCCTAGTTGATTCAATAGTCAAAATCTATGAAAAGAGTATTATTCTGTCTTGCTTTGTTCTAGATCCAGGTGGATCTAGGGAGATCGGTTTGTGTCCGCACTTACGGATTTATCCAATAAAAAAATTGGCGACTCCAGTGGGGAACATCCCATTTTCTTTGTGGATTTTGATAGTTTTCTGTGGCCATTTGCTCTGGTTTCACTTTTCTCCTGTCCTATCAATCTCTAAGTCTTCAGGATATCCTGATAGACCCTCTGGGTCCAGAAGACTTTCCCAATTTTACTGCATTTTTCAAATTTTTGACTTTGTTCAGGCATTCTCGCACTGTACTCCATTGTAGCCTATGAGAATAGGTGGAGTTCGCACTCTACCTTTAGGTTTCAGTGCGAGGTTCTCGTGCCCTGCTCAAGGGTCACCTGGGAGAATCAGTGATTCTCGCACTGTGTTATATTGCCTACCTATGAACTCTTTTGCTCAAATTTTTGAATTTGAATTTTGGCATTTTTAACTGCCCAGATCAGTTTGACTGCCTCAGAAGAACCTTTTGGATCATTTGATTGATTTCTTGCTTGTTTTTGTTTGCATGTATGAACTATTTTGGATTTCAAGGTTATTCTTGTCATCCTTGTCTTGACTTTCATTTCTTAGCTTTTATTGGAAAAATCATTCTCTCTGACTTCAGAATCTGAGTGTGTTTGATTAGTTAAGAACCAGTGATTGGTTGAAAGTTGAGTGCTTGGTTTTTCTCATTTGCTTATTGGTTTGAAAGATCAGTTTCGTTTGTATTTGAAAAGATTACTTTGGCTTGCTCTTTATTTTAGCTTTCATTGAAAGAGTTGATTGAGTTTGTCATTGCTTGTTCATTTGGCTTTTTATTTTCAGTACTCTCATTGTCATAGTGTGGGTCCTTTTTGAAAAGTGAACACAAATTTCTTCTTTCAAAAATTCTTTTCGTTTTAGAAAATATTGAAAATCAAATTATTGAGATTGTTGAAGTATTTGAAAAAGACATATTATCAAGAGTTGTTAGGTGATTGTTTGCATTTTCATTTTAAAGGAAATTTTTCATTGTAGTTCAAGGTTGATCTAGAAAACTTTCGCTCTCCCATACATAGGATTCATTGAATGAAACATTGTCCTTTTCATTATCATCCTTGCATTGTTGGGTCAAATTCATACAACATAAGTTTCACTATCGTTACCTTTGAGTAAACAACAGCTCATAAAAACACTGCATAATCATAAAATTTATCTAGTAACTCCTTTTCTAGGGCTCTTTTACACCAACATTTAGTTAGGCTAGTGCTTTGGAGTAGGAAGAAAGATACACTCTCCAAAAGCTCAAAACACACAATAGCATCTTGAGTTAGGGAGTGTTAAATTCCATTTGCAACATATTGTCCTGGGAAGCCCTTCTCACACGAGGGTCAAGCACTAGGTTGCATTGATGTTGGCAAAGTTACTCACCCTGCTTTGTTGACATCAGTGTAGATATTGCACGTATTACGGGGATCACTCAGAGGTATACCCACAATAATGAGTGGAAGCCTTTTGAGTTGATTTTGGGCTAGATACCCTGCCCTTGCGTGTGGATCGAACTGTCGACTGTCCTCCCAGGCTTTATTGTTGCTTGTGGTGACCTTAGTGGGGCCTATCTCTCTAGGTTCTTACCCAAGGTGACTGTGGAGGGGAAAGTCTTCACGGTACCTGGAATTGACGTTGACCAAACTCACTCGGGCTCCTTGGAGGTTATACCCACGATTATGTGTGGGAGCTTGCACCAGGGTGTAAGTCCATTAAGCAGGTCGTCAGTGTAACTTTTCCACCCTAGTCCCGCCCCTTCTTGTCTCGTTGTTGCGACATTGGATTTCATCACCAACTAGTGGCTTCGAAATTAGAAGGTCTTGTTTGCTTGGTGATTGCTTCTTAGATTTTGTTTACTAGCACGTGTTGTTTGTTTCTCGAAGTTGACCATAGAATTTTCTTCGCGAAGTTTGTCACTTGTTTACAATAGTTCCTCCACGTCGTTCACGTAGAATGTAGGGTTTATCTCCAGAGCATCTGGAAGGTTCACAACCCTTGCCCACAAACACACCTGGAGGCTCTCCGACACTGAGTGAAGCCACAGTCGTCACCACACCACAAGTGGAACAAACTGACTCTCTAGAACGTTTTCGAATTACAAACACTCGAGAGGATTTTCAACTTCCCAGTGATTCTTAACACCCTTTTAGACGACTGAATTCTTCTAGAGAATTAATTCTTACTTCTTCTGGATCACTCATTGGGCCTTTTCCCGGTGTCGAAGGCCAAGATCCTTTTTGGTCTACAGGTGATTTCTGAAGGACCCTTTTTGGTCCTGGTTCACCTGTTGTCTCTGAAATCAACCCTCCGGTGTTTTCTGAGACAGAGATTGTTCCATTGACTACCACTTATCACTTTACTCTCTCTGCCAAAATGGCCCATCTCGCAGCTACTACGAGTGTTCCAACTAGGTTCACTACAGCTGGTCTTCCTCCTATAAACACCCAGCGAACGCCCAATGTTACTCCAACACTACCACCCAGCTACCATGCATTGAATGCTTTGTTGAATGCTTCTGTTCCAACACCTCCGCAAACCCCATTCAGTTCTCCACGTGGTCCTTCTTTTCCTGGGCACCCTATTCTTGGTTTTATTCGGACACTCCCTCAATTTCCTTCTGGAAATCCTAATCCTAGTGGCACTATACCGTCCATTACACCAAAATTGCAGACTTAGGTTGGTGGCCAAGGTAGTACAATTCAACTTCCTCTTACCGGACACATTCCAATTACTACTCAACCTTTGATTGGGACACAACTTCCAGTTGGAAATCTGCCTACGATAGGGGGACCAACCCCACATTTTGGACAAAATATACCTCCTGCTTTGGTCCAGTATTGGAATCAGATGATACAAAATTCTCAAATGAATGGGGGCCAGCAGTTGCCTGTCCCTACTATAGGCCAACCATATCCAGGTATACCTAATCCTATTTGGGGTACAAATGTTCAAACTCATGTCCCCACTCAAGGATACACTTCCTCGAGTTACTATCCTCTCCAGCCACCACCAAATAATGTGCAGACTTCTTACGGTCCTACTGGTTTTCCTACAGGACTTCCACCCCAAAGCCACCAGTACCCACAGGTGAATCGACAGTTACCTTTTCTTGCTACTTTGGATTTGCTTAATTTGTCTAGGATTTTAAATGATCCTATTCATCACTCTCCCCAATGGCCTACTATGCCTGCCAAGCTTCCTTCAGACATTCCTAAATTCAACAGAAAAGTGGGAGAATACACGAACAATCACATTATGATTTTTCACCTATGGTGTTCATCCAAATCATTGATGGATGACTCTATTTGTTTACATCTTTTTCATCGAACCCTTACTAGTTCTGTTGCGAAGTGGTATATTGAATTGCCACGAGGTTTCTTCTCTGATTTCAACACCCTAGCTATGGCTTTCCTTACACATTACCAGTTACCGATCCGTTATGATACCGGGACTGAGATTTTGACTTACTTCAAACAGACTAAAGGTACTCATATATCGGATCATATCCATGAGTGGCGAAGGAGACGACGTCTCATTAAACTTGAGCTTCCTGATCAGTTACTGGTAGAATGGTTTACAAAATCCTTTGTGAACAAAATTGGTAAGGACATTGCCATGGGTGGTGTTGTCACATAAGAGTAGGCTATAATTCGTGCTCAATATCTTGATCTCGTTTATTCACAAACGGGAACACTTTATGATTTATTACCTGAGTTACCTCGTCCTGGTACTTCCAGCACTTCAATTGCTCTAGCTGCCTCACATGCAACTGACGGTGTGATTGGTACTGCCCAAGCCCAATCACATTCTGTTTCAAGCACAAACCCTAAATCTTCTTCTTCTAATGTTCAAAATGCTCCGTCTCCTGCCACTCCCACTGGAAAAACTTATGAGGTAAACATTGTTCAATCTACCCCAACCGG
>JASDQU010173152.1:907-17613 GCA_032191745.1 Picea mariana
GTCTCACCCGAGGTAGAGGCAGGGGTGGTTGCAGGAATCGAGTGTCTGCAACCTTAGTTGGGACACAGATCTATGACTACAATACTTAATAGAGCACTTAGCACCATGAGTTCACCATTATTTACCCAATATCTACTTTGCAGATAAAACAGAGCATCTCAAGATTCACCTAGATCTAATGTATCTAAGCACTTAGCATCAATAAATGGATCATATCTGGTAGATTCAAGCACTAAGCACATTCACCTATATCATATCTAACATCCAGATTCATCATATACACAAAGCATAAACAAATCTATCTATCTATCTATATCAAGCACTTAGCAAATAACACATAAATATATCAGAACATCGCACATAGAAGAATAACATAGTATTTACATGGTTCACCCCCAACATGGGGCTATGTCCACCAATTCTTCTTCTTTATTAGCTTCAATCGGTTATCTACATGCATAGAGCCACAAAAACCCTATTCCGCATAGGACAGGAGATTTGGGCGCACCTCGCCAGATCCTCCTTCCCCGAGCTAGGTCTAGCAAAAATCCTTTCATAGTCTATTACAACCACTTCACTTAGCTCTACAAGTTTCTCAAAATATGCACAGAGCATCTACAAACCATACTTGCACTTAGCACTTAGCTTATTGGCCATACATCACATAGATGCCCCTTCTTACATTTCTTAGACATCTATTTATACTTTACAAAATAGGCCTAAACATGGGTAAACCCATGGGACGACATCCCATACCCATTATATATTCCCAAATCCCAAAAAGGACCCAAAAAGGGGCCAAGATCCCGTGATATGTGCTTCGTCTTCGACAGGTTGTCGAAGTCCCAAAATAGGTCAACTTGACCAAGGATCTCCCAAAACTTGGTCAAGGGCCAATAGGCCCCCAACACTCACCTGTGACTCGTCCCAAGTCACTCTGGTCTGACTAGCTCTACTTCGAACGCCTCAAGCTTAGCTCAAGTTGCTTTGACTTGTTGTTGTACTACGACTTCTTGTTTAATGAACTCTTGGATGACTGCATTGTTGATAGGTCCCTCTAGACGCTGTTCAACTGTAGTGACAACCTGCTCTAGCTCTGCTCCTTGGCCTTCTACCTATGTAAACAATTGATAGGCCTTGTCTTGTACGGGTTGGAGCCTCTCAGTTACCTCCATAAATCTTCTCTAGATAGTATGGATTTGCTTTTGTGCAGTGCGTTGCTCTTGGGAGCGCTTCATTCTTTCCACAACTGACAGGGACTTCAGTTGCGCGTGTATCTTTTCGGCTTGATACTTTGCCTCTTGGAGCTGCGACTCCAGTGCTTTTAGTTACAGGTTCTCCGTAAGTTGTTCATAGGTATGGGCACTATGATCAATGAATTGCTTACATTCCAGGGTAAGAGCCTTTAGCCTTTCAACTGCACTTCGGACGGTTGCTTCTCTTTGGTCTCTTACATCTTGTGGGGTCTTAGGTACAGTGCGTAGCTCCAAATATGCTATGCGTTTTTGTAGCTGCCGGATGGCTTCTACGAGCTGGTTTACCTGCTGTGTAAATCAGACTTTTGCCTTGATTTCTAAGACTTTCACAGAGCGAATTTCTCTGTTGACTGCTTCTTTTACTTCGAGTTTCTCCACGAGCAACTGGTCCTTTTCTTGATGTAGCTGTGCTTTTTCTTCATCAAAATTCACTTGGAGAGAAATCTTTTTCTGTTCTGTAGCATTGTGTTTCTCTATGAGTACTCCTTGTACTTGTATCAAAGCTTGGGTGGCTTTCTTTGTTTCTTCTTGTGCTTGTAGAAGGTGAGCTTCGACTATATCGGCTATGCGGTGAAGTTGAGATGGCTCATCTCCCAATTATGGTTCTTCCGACGCAGTGGAGATTGTGCGGCTGGGCTGTAGGGCCTGTTGTACCCCTCGGAGTTCAGTCTCAATTTGATAATACATCTCCTCTTGCTTTGCATCTTGTTTATCTGCTATTTCCAGCGAAGCATCTTGCAGGGCTGCTATGAGGAAGTCGAAGTCATCGATGGTGAGGAAATTCTGCATCTTGGTCATGGTGGCCTTTGATTTCTTCCAGGAGGAAGGTTTCAGAGGCGACCCTTTCCTCTTCTTCAGGGGATCAACCTCGTCTCCTTGCTTTGGTTCAAATTATTTTTCATCTAACTCTTCGCCATCACCTCCTTGTTCTTGTGATATCGAAGAAGTTTTCACGGATGCGTTGTCTAATTCTTGGACTTCTTCAGTCTTCTTTATTCTGCTAGGTCTGGGTGTATCCTGTGCAGTTTCTGGGTTGTCGATGTTGGATATCTCTACAGGGTCTGCTAGAATAAGGAGGTTTGCTAACCAATCCTTGGTGATCTCCTCCAAGTCCTCCTCCATCAGCTTATAATAGGATTGAAGTTGTTGCTTGTGTTCGTCGGCACGCGCTATGATGTAAATAAAATGTTGATCTGCGTTGAACTTCATTAAAGGCCTGAACCGGTGTAGAGTGTTCGGAGTCATGTGAGCCTCGGACTGGATGGCTATCTTCAATTGATTGTAGTAGGTATGGAAAACAACATTTGACTGCCACTGTTTATTCATATCGCTTGAATACCACATTGTACTGAACTTCATGGCCAGTGGTTCAAATGGATCGATGTCCAGGAAGGTCGTACCTTCCGACATCTCCCAGGAAACAAAAGCTATTAGTATCAAGAGCTAGCTGAAATGAAATTCATATCCTTGATCCCGTGCTTCTCTACATTTGAGTTCCAACTAGTTCACCAAGTACTTCGCCCAGTTCATTTGAAGGCCTTTCGYGCACTTCCCTGTGAGGTYGACTACAAAACCGATGAGTTGGGTAGGTCGGTTCTTTCGTACTAACTTCCCTAAAATACTCTGACAGGCGAGGCGCACTACACCACTTTGGATAGAAGCTACCTTGTAGCCTCATGTGCCCTTCTYGACATCGCCATAAGTGTCCTTGATCTACTATGCTAGAGCRCGATCCATGGATTTTCCTGGGTAAAACTYTTGTGGATCAGGTCCTTGCATACTGAAGCCCATGATTCGATTGATCAGCTTCGGATCAACTGTTATACAAMGGTTTAGCACAAATAGCCGCCATGGTAACAAGACAACAACAACTTGACACATGCATTCACCTCTTGGTGTCTTTTGAAGTTGGGAATCTTCATGATGTTCAGCAAGGTGGACTGCGTGAGGTTCATATTCCACGACTGGGGGATTATCTTCGAATTCTTCCCCTTAGTTCTGGTTAGGTACTTATGTGCGGTGAGCATGTTATAGAATTTGCGATCTCCAAGGTTGAAGTCTTTAAACTTCAATGCTGAAATCTTATCTTGGTCTGCTCAAACTGTGCGTATCCCCTTCGGGAGGTACGTCGTAACCAAGGTGTATTTCAAATCTCTAGGCACGTTGTCTCGATTTACTGCGCCGCTCCGGGGTGGAATATAGGCGGGTAATATGGTCGGGATCAATTTGGCATTTGCTAGATCATCCTTGTTCTTGGTCCGCTTTTCAGCTGATGTCTGGGATGGTCCGGCCTCGCGAGCAGTGGACGGAGAGGTTGACAGTCCTCTCTTCGATGATGCTTGTACACCTGTAGACATCGACATGACTCTTTCAATCATGAGGTCGATCAGAACTTGTTCAATTGCTTTCTCTACAACGCTCAACTCATCGGACATACACACTCAGGGTTAACAATATAAGGTTCGGGGAGTAACTTAAACACAGTAATGGGATAGAGAGCAAGAGCATGATGATCACTGTGAAAAATCAACTTAGTCTGTAGGCTCAAAATCTCAGTTGGAAAAAGTGTTCTCGGTGCATGGCGCGATGGGATAAATAGGTAACTTGGCAATGGGTTGCGTGCAACGGGTATGAAGCCTTCATTAACTTTGTTCTGTCCATTATGGCATGGTCCCAACGGTTGGATGGCGAGTTGTCTATCCATAAATGTCTTTCTACCCATTCAGAGCGTTGGTCTAACGATTATAATGTCCCCAATAGCTATATTTATTTGCCATGGCGAAGTTGCATGTGTCGTTGTTCTGATATCCCGACGAAGCTCCAATTTTGTAAATTTTCCTTCGACAAGGTTTCCTCTGGAACCTTCTACAACTTGTCGATCTTATCTCTCTTCTTACTTAGCTTTCTAGCCTTCTTCCTAGTGAGCTTTGTCTCGGTATGCCTTTTTCCATTCTGATTCTTACCTTCTTTTGGCATAGTTACTTCGCACTATTGAGATTCTTTCCTAAGATTCGAGGGTGATCCTTCTTCTTTATCTGGAATAGGTACTTCAATCTTCTATGGGTCTTCTAGTGTTCTTACAACTTCAAAATCCGAGTCTCTGATGTTAAATAGATTTGATCTGTTCTTTTGTTCTTCAATCAAGTGAGCGATCCTTCTAGTCTTGAATTCTTTTAACTCTTGCTTCTTCTTCTCTAAAACTTCTTCTTCTTCTTGCCTTCTGGCCTGATCTCTTTCAATCCAAGGTTTTCCTAATAACATTGTAAATGGGGCACTGTTCTCAATAAATTTAATAATCTCAATATCTTCCTCTGTCGAAGTTCCATCGGCATTTATAGGTATCCAGGTGAGCTTTCCACATAGGTTTATCAACTTTCCTTTGAACAGTCCTATTCTTCCTAATGAAGCAATCATAACAGGCCTCCCTATAGCTTCCCAAGTTTTCTCAGTCATGATATGCACCTGTGTTCCCTCATCTAGAACACAATCAATGTCAAAGTCTCCTATTCTTGCTTCAAGTCATTCTTTTTCTTTGAAGATATCTGATAATCTGACATGTCGGTGGTCATTCAGGGTTTCTTTCATCTGTAGCAATACTTTCTCTGATTCTTTATGGGATTCTATCATAATCTTAGTTTCTAGATCTTCCTTAAGGTTTTCTTGTCTCATGTTCATTTCTTCAAGCTTATCAATCATTCTAGGACAATCCAATACTTCATGGTCCATAGCTTTGCAACAAAGACAACTAGGTCTTCTCCCAGGGCATTCCTTGGCAAGATGTCCCGGTTTTCTGTAATTGTAACAGAGGGTTAATCCTCTCTTTCTTTTAAATGATCCCTAGCCTTTCATGTACTACGCGCTAGGATCATGGTAGCTAACCTGCAAACATTTCTTTCTAGGGTCTTGCATACACTTATTAGTCCAAACATTCTTTCTATGCATAGGTATAACATATTTTCACTATTCTTATCATATCTACTCATATCAAATCTTCTTTCATCTATTAATACCCTAGTTTTCAAGCTAGGATAAAATCTATCAAACATACCTAGATCCATAATGTTGAAACAAAAATTTCCATTTATCTTACTTCTACAGAGCACAAAGCTTTCAGATCTAGAACTTTTCAATATTCTTACCTTTATAAGAGCACAAAGATTTCAGACCTTACCTCTTTTAATAAATAAGTCTCACTTTTTCCTTTCTCAGAGCACAAATATTTCAGATCTTACCTCTTTTATTTAGATCGGATTCCTTTTCTTGGCACAGAGCTTGTCAAACTAAGTAGAGTATTGTGCACTAGAGAAACATATCCACGCACAGAGCTTTCAGGTTGGATATTTGCATAAAGCTTCTTCTTCCTTAGTTCCCAGCAATCACAGTTTCAGGTCCCAACAATGAAACCATTTGTTGGCATGGGGGAAGACCCAGGGTTCAACACTACAACAACGCACCAACAAAACCCTAACAATCGGCCCTTTCGACAACACCTGTGAAGCAGATGAAGTCTCACCCGAGTTAGAGGCAGGGGTGGTTGTAGGACTCAGGTGTCTGCAACCTTAGCTGGGACACAGATCTGTGACTACATTACTTAATAGAGCACTTAGCACCGTGAGTTCACCATTATTTACCCAATATCTACTTCGCAGATAAAATAGAGCATCTCAACATTCACCCAGATCTAATGTATCTAAGCACTTAGCATCAATAAATCGATCAGATCGGGTAGATTCAAGAACTAAGCACATTCACCTATATCAGATATAACATCCATATTCATCATAAGCACAAAGCATAAACATATCTATCTATCTATGTATATCAAGAACTTAGAAAATAACACATAAATACATCAGAACATCACACAGAGAAGAATAACATAGTATTTACGTGGTTCACCCCTACCCTAGGTGTATGTCCACCAACTCTTCTTATTTATTAGCTTCAATCAGTTATCTACATGCACAGAGCCATGAAAACCCTACTCTGCATAGGACAAGAGATATGCGCACACCTCGCCAGGTCCTCCTTCCTTGAGCTAGGTCTATCACAAAGCCTTTCACAATCTGTTACAACCACTTGCACTTAGCTCTACAAGTTTCTCACAATATGCACAGAGCATCTACAAACCATACTTGCACTTAGCACTTAGCTTATTGGCCATACATCACATAGATGCCCCTTATTACATTTCTTATACATCTATTTATACTTTACAAAATAGGCCTAAATATGGGTAAACCCATGGGTCAACATCCCATACCCATTACATATTCCCAAATCCCAAAAAGGACCCAAAAAGGGGCCAAGATCCTGTGATCTCTACTTCATCTTGCGCTCCATCTTCAACGGGTTGTCAAAGTCCCAAAATAGGTCAAATTGACCAAGGATCTCCCAAAACTTGGTCAAGGGCCAACATATAGAGATGATGGTGCTCATGATCTAGTCATGAGATAGTCTATATGACTATGTTGATGCTATCAGGTGAATGGTATGTTTGTGCTCAAGACCATTACCTTCAAATACCTCCCTAGCTAGGAGGCAGTGTTGATATTATGGTAGTTGCAAGAGGTATTTACCTCCATGTGTAAACCTGACAAGAATAGAATATTCCCAGAAGCAAGAATAAACCCTAATTAGTTGGATAATAACCCTAGAAGACAAGTCGTCTCAAGAAGATAATTTGTATTAGGTTATTAGCCTCCAAGAGAAGAAGTCGGCTAAAGGAGATATCATATACTAAGTAAATAGGCACCTAGAATGAGAAGTCGGCCCAGGCAGTTTGCCAATTTTAGTATAAATACAGGAGGCCAGTATTCATTCTAGCAGGTACTCTTAGAATTGCAGAAACAACACTTGTGCGCACTGCAGTTCGCCAGTTTGTGCACAAGTTTGGAGGAGAGTCGTCGTTGCAGCTGTTGTAGCTAGAAGATTTCAGTTTTGGCTTGGACTATCTCTTTGTTATGGTTTGGACTCTCTGATCAGCTCTTGCTACTCTTTCTTGGTGCGCTATTCTTGGAGAAAGATGCACCACCCTTTGTTTGGCTATCTAGCCTAGGGTTTGCTTCTGGAATGATTCTCTGTTAAGGTTAAGGTGCTCGGGGGTGGCTTCGGCCTATAGTTGGGTGACAATAGTGATATTGACTATGGTTAAACGAGCATATCCATCATATTGTAACACTTTGATCCTAACAAAATATTTGTAGAACATATGCTNTAGAATTGCAGAAACAACACTTGTGCGCACTGCAGTTCGCCAGTTTGTGCACAAGTTTGGAGGAGAGTCGTCGTTGCAGCTGCTGTAGCTAGAAGATTTCAGTTTTGGCTTGGACTATCTCTTTGTTATGGTTTGGACTCTCTGATCAGCTCTTGCTACTCTTTCTTGGTGCGCTATTCTTGGAGAAAGATGCGCCACCCTTTGTTTGGCTATCTAGCCTAGGGTTTGCTTCCGGAATGATTCTCTGTTAAGGTTAAGGTGCTCGGGGGTGGCTTCGGCCTATAGTTGGGTGACAATAGTGATATTGACTATGGTTAAACGAGCATATCCATCATATTGTAACACTTTGATCCTAAAAAAATATTTGTAGAACATATGCTTTCGATGGGATTCAATAACTCTTTCATCCAGAACATTGTTGACGCTTGAATCCGTTAGGACTGAAATGACAACCTCACGAGGATGAAAATCCTCCTACATTTTTATAGAGGTGGTACTCCTTTGTCCGAGATTTATAAAATGTGGGACTTTTAAAGAAGTCCATCAAAGGGAAGTAAAATAGATATAACAGAAAATGGAAAATATTTTTATTTTTCTTTTAAAAAGAGAGTTTCTGAGAATGGACCAGGAAACACACACATTCATACATTTAAAGCAAATAAACATAACTTCCTCACATCCATAATAGTAGGGTTAAATATTTTTGATCACATAAAAACTAAAAGAAAATGATATGCATGCATAAGAGAACTTTGATAGAGTATTAAATGGGAAGCTCAAATGGAGATAATGATAGATCAACCTCAAACACTTTATATTAAAAAAAAATTGGGTTACAAAGTACAATCAAGATTGTTCCCAAAATAACTCTCTTGGAATTTCTAAAAAATATATAGTTCAATACATATTCTCTAAAATTAAAATGTGTTTGTCATAATGACTGGGATTGGGGCTCCCACGGACCATAAATCAAATATATATATATAATTATGAAGCTCGTTGAAATAAGAAAGTGGGCGGCGGAAGGCAACAAGACCTATCAAGAAGAAAAAGGAAATTATTAGTCTTCGGTTAAACGTTTCTCTTTAAAGAGGTGGAGTAACTGGATGAAGAGCTTGATAAAGACAAAAATATGTGATGTGTATGAACTTACTATGATGTTATCTCATGATTTTTCACTTGTTCACTGATGTCCTTTTATGGGTCTCCTTGGCGGTTACAGGAACCGTCTCAACGTCCTTTTCCCTTCATTGGTAAGCTTGTCAACAAGCTTTTTGAACCACTCCTCGATGTAGCTCCTCATTGGCGCCACGTTTATTTCATGCCGGATTTTTATATTGAAGAGTCCGCCTTCCAAGTCCCTTAGACCAATAGAAATGTTTCGCAAAGATTCTTCAATATCTTGATTTTTAATCGAATAATCAACTAGCCAGTTTTCAATGTCATCTTCACCATATTCAAAAATTCCATAGAATTTTTCAAACGATAACCCTCTAAAGATCTCAACTTCATCAAATGCTTGCTTGGTTAAGAACAACGATTTGAGTATCAATTTGGGGTCTTGGACCTCATTGGTTATGCCAACTAGATCTATCTCAATTAGCTTCTTGAATAATTCCTCCCTTCTGGTTATGGCTTGGTTGCATGCTTGAACAATAATGTTCATGTTTTTAACCTTTTCCTTCCAGCATATGTTCGGTTGTTTTATCCGATTCAAAGAAGGGACATTGTCCTCTCTTCTTCTCAATTCTTTCATATTGGTAACTTTAACACCAAATGGTACAACCGCATTGAGGTAGAAACCTTGCTCTTTTTTCAAATATGCCTACAGATATTCATGAAAGGCGTGTGCTCTCGTTCTAAAAGAGAGCATGCTCTTTTACATCTCCCAAGCCTCTATTATTAATTCCATTATTTTCTTGATATTCTTTTCCACATAACCTTGGGATGATGTGAGAAGGATTGTCGATCCTTTTAATTTTTCCGCAGGTGTGGTAGGCCTGATCGTTGCTAAAGGAATAGCAAGTACCGGAAGGGGAATTAAAGCTTCCTCCAATTCTTTGATTCGCTCCTTTAACCTGACATTCTTCGCTTCAAGGCCTCCAATAGAATTTTCTATAGCATCTCCAACTACTCAGTGTATCTAGGAAATTTGGGAAGGCCGCATGTTCCGTAGGTCAATCTATGAATGAGATTTCCCCTTCTTATTCTTTACATCTCTTTTCTTGATAATCAAATTTTTGGACTCACTATAAAAAAAAGTGCTCTGAAATGCAAAAGACTCTTCTTCGTTGAAGGTCTCGGTCTCAATTATTTCCATCTGAGGGTTCTGGTGAGCAATGTTCTCTAGCTGGTCGTCGTTGGGGGACACTTTATCGATGTCAATTTCGAGTTCCATATCCTTGAGGGAGAGGTCGTGGATATCACTTTCTCCTCGAGGTCCCTCCTCTTCTTGCACAATGTTTTTTATTTTCTTCCTCAAGGGAAGTTTATGAGAAATTTCATTTTTTCTGGAAGGAGGGTTGTTATCTCCTCCTCTGCATGAAGAACTATGGGTTACTTTCTTAATTTGGTAGGCCATTGGAGTGCCTCTCCGAGATGTTGTACTCTTTGGCATGACAATCGGGGATTGGGAATTTTTCTCACTCTGACCTTTTCCTCTCTGCTTGTATGACTCATTGGTGTTGAGTATTGTCTCCAAGTCATGGGTGTCATGAGTAGGATTGCATGAGGTATTGTCTCTGTCTTCATTCAGAATAGTATTAATGAAATAATTGATGAAACCAACAGCCAATAGATGTTCTAAAAAAATACCACTAGGGTCAAACCCTTTTAATTTTTCATCATATTTTAAATTGAGGTTGTGGAAGTGGCCCATGAATTCATCAATCTTGTTCATATTTCTGAATATGAAATCCTTGATTTTCCAAGGTAGAGGTATGAGTTTATTTTTTCTCTTTTCATGGAAAAAATGAACCAGTAGTTGCACTGTCTTGCTATTTTAGCAACAAGCATTTTGTTAGATGTGTGTCCCGGAAGGAAGGAAGGATTTTCCTTGGATCCAAAAATCCTTATAACATTATAATTCTCCATCTGTTCTAGTGTCCCCTTCCTATCCAAGAACTTACTCGCTCGGTCAGTCATCCTAGAAGCGTTCTTTCCAAACAATAAATCTTAAAAAACTAATACAAAATCATTAAAAAATTCATAAAAATGTTGGGAGGCCTTGTGCCTCCACAATGTTTGATACCAGAAGGTTACTGGGTTGAATTCACAGTTTACCTTCTAGCACACAGATAATCTCAGGAACTAACAACAATGCGCTATCGTGAAAACCAAATAAGATGACAATCTTGGGAACATACTCGCCCGGTCAGTCATCCTGGAAGCATTCTTTCCAAACAATAAATCTTAAAAAACTAATACAAAATCATTAAAAACTTCATAAAAATGTTGGGAGGCCTTGTGCCTCCACAATGTTTGATACCAGAATGTTACTGGGTTGAATTGACAGTTTACCTTCTAGCACACAGATAATCTCAGGAACTGACAACAATGCGCTATCGTGAAAACCAAATAAGATGACATAAATAATTTCTTATCCTTCTTGTATTGCGCCAATTGGGAAGAGATTTCAATGGAAATCAACTTACCTCAATCGAAGATGGCTTGTTCTTTGACTGTGAAATATAGAACGTAAAGAATCATCTGGGAGATGCTGGTCATGGTTTCTTGTCCCGTTATCCTTGTAAAAAGCCATGCAATTTCCCAGAATGGATTTTTAAATGAACCATCCTTTAATCTTGTGATTTCCTCGGGGACGACTGTTGGATTCTCTAGGAATTCAGGTAAGAGGTCCAGTCCATTGTTATTCTTTTTTAATAATTCCCTGTAATCTTACATAAATCATGAGGTGACAAAGAGACAGGGGAATGGTCCCACAACTAATTGATCCATTGGCTTGGAATATATCTATCAGCGCACCAAGTGACCAACTCCTTACAATAAAAAACTTCTGGGACACAACTTACGCGACCAATTCTAGACGTCTAGATTATTTCCTTCTAAGCAGAAGGGGATGAATAATAGGAATATGCCCCGGACCACTGAAAACTCTGATTCTCGTGCCCAAAAATATTCAGTGTATCTCCACATAAATGTTTTCGAGTTGCTTCCATAAGTCGACGAGAACATTCACTTGCTCCAAATTATGTTAGGAATGAACGCTGGAGGGAGATGGTATAATCCTCTGTAAATCCTGTTTTAATGTGCTTTAATAGGAGATGTCCTCGAGCCTTCCGCTTATTAATGACCATCCTTTCAAACCTGTATGGTAAGTTATTAGCATTAAAAGCATAGTAAATGTGCATTGGGAAAGGAGCAAGGGTGGTGGGGATGGACGGGGGAAATATGTGTTTTGATATTTTTGTCAACCTGGGAACCCACGAACCCAAGAGCCCACGGTGGTACGAGGTGTGAAATTGGCTAAGTATGGGACGACACAACGATCATATGGACTCATGTAAATGGAATGACACTTAGGCAGTTCGGGGAGTCTAGGGATCGAAATGTAGATCGTGGAACTCTTTGGTGCAATGTGTATATCACGAAACACAGGAACATGAAAGCTCGATCCCGTCATCCCGAGAACCCGTGATTGTAGAAATCGACTAAGTATGGGACAAAATGGGGGTTGGTCAGACTCGTGATGTGAATTTGTAGACGAAGGTGAGAAATTGTAAGTCTTCCAACTCGGGAACCCATGGTCTAAAAATGTGAATAAGTGTTAGAACTAAAAAGGGATAGTAAGAGGGAAAAAATGGGTAAGTGTAGAAGGGGGAAAATAAAGGGAGAAAAGAATTCGGGAGAATAGAAAAGGGGAGGGAATTTTTGGGAAGAATGAAATGATCTCAACAACCATCTTGAATGAAGAAGAAGAAGGTAACAAACACAGTGCTCCTGTACATGATGTTGGTGACCTAGAAACAATACTCAGTACTAATGATTTTTATAAGCAAAAGGGAAAAGGTCCCAGTGAAAGGAGCACTCAATCTCTAGTTTTTACTCCCAATAATACCACATCCCAGAGCAATCCTCCAATGGCTCAAATAGTTATAAAGGTTGTCAAAAATAGTTCAAGTGGAGGGAGAGAGAACAATCCTCCCCTTGGGAAAATCAATATTTCACATAGGCTCCCTGTAAGAAAGAAAAAGAATAATTTAACGCAAGAGGAAGAGTTTAATCTTATAGAAAACGACATCCATAGATTTTCTCTGGAGGACATGGAGCTAGAAGCATATTTTGAGAAAATATTTTCTACAATGGAACAACTAGAAAATATGGCTCAACAAAATTCTTTATTGGAAGTTGTTGCAAATGAGACTTTTAGTGAAGAGGAATCCTTCACTTTTCAAAGTGTTGTTTTTTATAAGGAGTCTAAAAGGTTGATTATAGAAAGAGGTGACGATAAAAATAAAAAGGGAAAGTCTCACTCAGAGGTCGACCTGAAGGACATGCAACCATCCCAAATTTCTAAAATCCATAGGGCAACTGGGGATGCTCTTGACGATTCTATTGATGGCGTGGAATCTGAAAATGCTAAGTTAAAATAAAGGATCAGAGAATTGGAAAATGCCTTAATGCCTCTCCCAATCCTGGCAAGTACTTTGTCAATGGTTAAACCAACTACACCCTTCATTAAGTTAAAATGATCTTCTAGTCTACTCATAGCTCTCCAAAGATATGTAGAGAAAAACATTAAAAAGAGAATGTCACTAATAACACAAACATGGAAGGTATAAAAAATATTGTTTCTTTCGTCTCAAGGGCACATGCTTTTCATGAATATCTGCAAACTGATTTTAGGAATGAAGAAGGTTTCTACACTGATGTTTTCTTTCCATTTGGAATAAAGTCTCAAACATGACAGAATTGAAAAGAAGAGAAGAGGATTTGCCTTATCCAAGTCGAATTAAACAACTAAATGCTTGTTGGAAGGAAAAGATCAAGAATTTGAATAACGTTGTCTAAGTATGCAACAAAGTCATAGTAAAAAGAGAAGAATTGTTCAAAAGACTCGCAGAGATAGATCTGGCAGGAAGCACTGATGAGGTACAAGACCCTAAGTTAATTCTCAATTCAATGTTTATGACAAAACAACAATTTGATGAACAAGTTGAGATATTAAAAGGGTTATCAGCTAAGAAATTTTATGGTATAATTGAATATAATGAAGAAGAAATAGATAATTGGTTGGTTGATTATTTTGTGAAAAATCAAGATATTGAGAATGCAATACATGGAATTTCTCATGACTTAAGAGACTTGGAAGGTGATTTACTCAATTTTAAAATCAGGCATGAAATAAATGTTGCACCAATGAAAAACTACATTGAAGATTGGTTTACAAAGGAAATTGATAAATTAACCAAAGAAGGCCAAGAAGAAGCAATTGAGACGGTTCCTATAACCGTCAATGAGGAAAATAAAAAGACAGTAGCAAGCAAGTGAACAAGAGTGACACCATCATAATAAGTTTATGTTGATCACATCTTGCTTTCTTTATGATTTTTTCCATCCAGTTACTATGATTCTTTGACTAGAAAGGTTTAACCGAAATCTGATAACTTCTTCATGTCTTCTTTCCAGGTCTTTCTACTCTATCATCGCCCAACTTCTTCTTTCCACAACCAACTTCTTGTTTATATGTTCTTTATGGTTCGTGGGAGCCCCAATCCCAGTCCTAAGGACAAACGCATTTAAATTTCAAGGATTTGTAACAGACTCTATATTTTTCAGAAATCCCAAGAGAACTATTTCGAGATCAATTTTGAATGTATTTTATAACTCCGAGTTTTGAGTATAAAATATTTGAGATTGATCTATCATTTTCTTTATTTGAGCTCCACATGTGTTTACTTTGTTAAAGTTCTCTTATTCATGTAGACCATCTTCTTTTATTTTATGTGATGGGAAATCTTTAGTTTAACTATGATGGATGTGAGGAAATTGTTCTTATCTTTTCAAATATGTGATGTGTGAGGTTCCTAGTCATCTCTCAGGAACTCTCTTTAAAAAAAAAAAAAAAACTTTTTATTTTACTTTAATCTTTATATTTCTTTGAATATCACGATGAACTTTCTCAAAGTCCTAAATTATTTTGAAAATATATAATTCTAAGAAAATATTGAGACAGAGAAGAGTACCACCTCTATAAAAACACCGGGGGATTTGTATCCCCATGAGGTTGTTATTTTGGTCCTAACGGATTCAAGCATCAACATTTTTGGCAACCATATTGTAGAATGAATTGAAATTTGAAATCGGGTTTAGAATTTTTGAAAGATACATGAAATTTCCCTAGGCTAATCAGCCTCGCCTGGAAATTGGAAAATAATCAACGAAGCATCCTACATCAACTATATAATCTAGTAACAACGACCGTCGAGACTAGAGAAGAATTGGAAATATATTGGTAGACATTGGTCCAAGAAGAAGAAAGAGAAATCCTTCGTATATAGAGGAGAAATGAGCGACAATGCCGAAGAAACGAAAAAATAGCTCGAGCAACACAAGAACAAGGTCGAGATTGAAGTTGGACGAATTCAAGGGACCCATTACCAGAAGTAAAAGAAAACAAATCTTTATTCTAATAAGTGGAAAACATATTCATGAAATATCTATGGACATGGAAGGAAGAAATGAACAACCACGAGAAGAACCATGAAGAGAACCTCATGAAGAAAGACAAGGAGGTGGAGGAGGTGGTTGAAGAAATCAAGAAGAACTAATATTTGGAAACCAAAGAAGAGTAAGAGATTCCCATTTAAATCTAGTAGGTGAGCACCATGACCTCCCTGTTCTCCCTAAGGGAATGTTGAAATAATTTTCTGGAGACAGAACAATTGATGCCAAAAGACACCTTAATTTATTTCTTGATGTTAGTGATTTTTATCGTGTTGAATATGACGATGTGACGGTAAGGTTATTTCTTCAAAACTTATCAGGACGAGCCTATGAATGGTATACGACATTACCCAACAGGTCAATTTTCTCATTTAACAAACTTCAAGCTATGTTCCTGACTATGTTGACTCTTCCAGTTGCATACCATACCCTTCTCACTAATTTTTCCCAGATTGGCTTGAGGAAGAATGAGAGAATATGAGATTTTAATCTCAGGTTCAACAAAACCTTGAGTAAGATTCTAGAAGATAAAATACCTAATGACCCAGTGATACTTGTTTTTTATAAGAATTTGATGCCCCCAAATGTAAAATATGCTATCAGAACGTCCTAGATGGATACCTTGGAGGAAGCAATGATTAAGGCCACTGATATGGAAGAAATTATGATTGAGACGGGGGTTGACCATGATATTATCCTGGGAAAAGTACAGAGACAACTGGGAGGCCTAAATATTGATGATCAAGGATCCTCTAGCTAAATAAATAACGAAGAGAAGAAGTCACAATCGATCCAAAATCAAATTATTGGAGGATTTTTTAAGGGAACCATACCAGATGTGAAGGTAGACCTTGTTGCGGCACAAGAAACCAAGCAAAGAATTGAAATTGCACAAATGAATAGAACCATCAGGGAAATGCAAAATGAGATAACTAGATTAAGAAGGGGAGATAATTATGTAGAAAATTCGAGAATGTCGGTCCAATAGCAAAGAAGGAACCCTCCCAAGAAAATAGAGTGAGGTTTGAAAACACTGATAGTTTGCAAAGACAAAGGGTTCCCAGGAAACCAATCCCAAATGCAGTTGTTCTGGATGATGTGTATGATGAGAAAATGGTTAAGGGAATGACTATTTACCTGATGAAAGTTATGAAACTGTACAGATGGAAAGATGTGAGACGCCCATGTATATATTTGAAGAAGGTGACAATGACCCTGACTCACAAGAGAAAATTGTCCAGACACGAGCGTTTTTAAATAAATCCAAGAATAAAAATGATTTGGAAAAGGAAAAGGAAAAATATAATGAAAAGGTGTATGAGAAAAAGGCAAATGAGAATGTGACAGATAGCGCTAGAAGAAAGAAGAAACGCCTAATGTCAAACCCTACCCAGATGAAATATAATGTTGTAGAGGACTTGCGTGAGCTAAGGATAACTCTTCCTTTTACAGAAGTGGTAAAGATCCCTCAATAAAGGGAAAATATTTTGAGATTGTTGGATGATCCATCTATAAAAATGTAGGTTGTGGTTATAAGTCCAAAACAA
>JASDQU010173153.1:0-12625 GCA_032191745.1 Picea mariana
AGATCCACACTGGCCAGACCTCTTGTGAGGTCGCTGAGAGGATGGTTTATTTGCCAAATTGAAATTGTGGAAAATAAAGCTAATCTAGCAATTAGTGTTCTACTTTGCAAAAAGAAAAAAAATGATCTAAATTGATTAATTGTGATTTGAGATGGATTGAAGATTACTTTACCTTACTTTAAATATGCAAAATCAAATTTAAGCTAAAACTTGCAAAACTTGACACCACCACCGAAAACACCGTTCCCCCGGGGGGAATGAAGAGCAAGAGCTTGTAGTCCCACTGATTTTTTTAAGATCTTACATGAGATTTTATGGAAGTGACTTGTGACCATTAATTAGGGGGGTCACAAGTATTTACAATTCTTTACAAACATTTATTAAGTACAATGGGTGCTCCCAGGGGTCCCAGATGCTCCTAATCCGCCCAAAACGGACAAAGTTTCTTCCTATCTGTTTGTCAACCTGCATAAAACAATGAACAAAAGATAGCAAAAGATTCCCAAAAACACTTTAGAAGTGTCTTGGGTTATTAGTAAAAATCTACAGAAATTTCTAAATCAAATTCTATGATAAACTAGCAAAATTTCGAAATTAAACTAAGTAGAGAAAGCCCTTTTCTTACTATTCTTTTCGCTGTCCTAAAACAGAAATATAAAGACAGTAGGCTTTGCTCAAATATGTAAATTAATCTCTTGGAAAACACCTATCTTTAGCCTTTAAAAATTGCTTAAAAGATTGAGACTAAAGATGAAAATAAGCAAACTAGATCTAGTTGAATCTTTCTTTAGAACTTGAGATCTAAACTACTTTCTTTGAAGTACATAAAGTAAGTGAGATATTCAATCTTAGAAACCAACAACCTTTTACTTTATGTGTGTTTAGAACAAGTAACCAAAATTGTAGACTTTGAAGAGAAAGAGAAGAAAGAAATGTTTGATTTTCTTGAACCCTTGGGCAATGGAGTCTCCTGTTTCGATGGAGAGTGGAGGGACTATGTTACTTCACCACAAATTTTGAAGAATGAGGGGGAAACAAGTTATATTAGCCTCTCCTTCAAATGAGATATCCTACACAACTTCAAACTTCTTGCAAAGTGGTTAACCGCATTGGTGTCATATAATTTAGAAGAATTTGAGAGCATGAGAATTAGGCAAAATAAGCATGCCCATCAAACTACCTAGCATATATAAGACAATAGAAACAAGAAGCAAGAAAGCTTCATGCTTCTATCCTATTGAGAGATATCTCCCCTTACAAGGCCAAGATTTACCAAAAGAAATTGCAAGAAATAATCAACAAACGTATGCTTCATATACACCATACACATAGATGATCCACACACAATAGCTCTACACCATTAAGTATCCTCCAAAGCCTTTTTATTCAAATAGAAATTATATACCGATTACAATAGCAAGCATCTCACCCAATCTCCAACTAGCTAACAAAGGGAGAGCATGCTCTTATTTATACAAGATTGGGTGGAGTTTCCAATGAGGAGAGCGCACCAAGTGGTAGAGAATGGGTTTCCAAGTGTGGGATGAGGGCTACCACCTCTCCCATATCAAACAAATGTCCAATCAAGATATTTGGAACTCCAAGGGTGCGCCACCTCTCAATGGAGTGGGCTGCCACCTCAAGGGTGTGCCACCTCTCCAAGAGGGGTGCACCTCCCAATGCACATGTGCTCAAAACTTGATAACACATAAGCAATCAATCCTCAATCAAGTTGAGTTTGTTTCCTTTGACTCTCACCTTGACTTTTATGCCTTTATTTCAACTCAAACATGTCCTCACATGTTCCTTTATTTTTTCCCTTGCTGATTTTTATTGATTTTATTTGACTTTTTTGGGTCTTTGAGAGTAAAATTAATTTTAAGTGATTAAAATCACTAATTTTACTCAAACAAGTGGGTACTTAAGTAATATGGGTGCTCTAGGTCCAAAAATGAGCATCCCCATGGCCTATTTAGTCCCCTAGTACTAATTTTTTAATGTATCTTTTTTTTTAATTAAAAATTGCCGAATTCTGACAATTTTTTGATTAACTGAAAAAATTAAAAAAGCCTAAGTGGGACTTAATACATTTCCATAAGACTCTAGGAGAATGTTTAGCATGGTAATATACATTAGAAACTAGGCTTAGATCCATTCTCAAGCCTAACCATGGGCATATACTCCAGCTCTGGAGGAATTGAGTGAAAAAACTCATAAATTATAAATTGCCTAAAAACGGCAAAATATAATTAGTAAGTAAAAAAAACACTCCAGAGTATAACTCACGCTTAGGAATTAAGTTGGTTAAGACCTTTTACAAGTTCATCATGCAAATATCTCTTATTACAATTTTTTATGGAAATGTAAAGAGAAAAGGTGGTCTTTACGACCGATTGAACTTATGAACTTTGAATTTTGAACAAATGATGTTCAAACTTTGGCGGCTCGCTGGAAGTCCATCTCAGTGCAACTTGATGGATAACAGGGTCTAAGTTAGTTTTTTTAATTAATTAATTTTTAATTAAATTTCCCTAAGTTTGGAGGTTTAATTATTTAATTAATTAATTATTTTTGAGAAAAAATTGAAAAAATTAGGTCCTTGGACTTTTGATAGGGGTATTTGTGCTCAAAAGAAATGTAATAGCACCCCCTACATCCATGGACCAAGTTTCAGCTCAGACGGACAACTTTTGCTATGGGTTTGTCCACCCGGAGTGTCAGTTAGTCAAAAACAACAATTTTAATTGATAAAGTCCAAACATAGAAAAAATGTAATTTTGTAATAATGAGTTAGAGGATGATGTAAAGATGGATAAAGGTGAGAGAGATTTTTCCTAACCTTTCCTAACTGTTGACCGCCTATTCAACTAGGGGTCAACTCATGTTCCATGAAGTTTGCATCATCAGATGCATATATGTTCCAGACAGTATTGGTTCTACTTGGGCATCTAATGCCCCAGCACAAATTTTTTGTAAACGAAATGTCCGCACCCCTGCGTGGGTTAATAATGTAATAAGTCTGCATGGATCATAGTTAGGTCAGGTACCTAGGATGTTTCCATTAGGGGAGTTCCTTTCACCGAGAGTTTTTTATCCTCAGGTTGTCGACCAGACAAGCTCCTGGCAGACTTCCCTTGAGTTTTTCCCTCCACACATGCAATAATTTCCTCCAAAGTGGTGAATGGCGCTCTAGTGGTCTCATCTTTTGGTAACCTTTGTTTAAGAATGATGTAAATGACCATGCCAGACAGTGTAGAAAGTTTCGCGGAATTTCGTCGAGTCTAGATAGGTTTTTTTTAATTAATTAAATTATTAATAATTTAATTAATTAATTATTTTTGAGCTAAACATTGTAAAAACTTAGTCTTTGGGATTTTGATAGGGGTATTTGTGCTCAAAAGAAATGGAATGGCACCCCCTACACCCATAGACCAAGTTTCAGCTCAGTCGGACGAGTTTTGCTATGTCTAAGTCCACTCAGAGTTAGTCTTAGTCAAAACAGCAATTTTAATTGCTTGAGTGACATTAGTCAAATGTCACTTTCATTGTAATTTTGAGTTAGTGAGTTAGTGGTAAGGTGGCAATGAGAAAGTTAGACCCTCCTAACCTACCCAAACCCATCCTAACCACTTCAAACCTTAATCTACCCACTTAACTTTCATTTACACCCTTTTTTCCCTTGCCCTAAGGGGAAAAACGACCCCCCTTGACTCAAACCTTAATGTTATGAGTTAATATATTGTGTGGGCCCCTCATACAAGAGGTGCGCCCTTCCTAGGCCTACACCTACCCATTCCCATGGCCCACGCTCCACCTCACTCATCTATGTGGCACCCTCCTCTAATACTCACGCCCTCTCTTATTGCTCACGCCCCCCCTCTCATTTCTCACGCCCCTCTCCTCATTAGCCATTCCTTTGTGACATGGAACTTGTTGTGGGCCTCCTCCATGAGAGGTGCGCCCCCCCTAGCTTATTCCTTCACTCCCTTGAGGGCCCACGCCTTCCAACTAAGCAATCCACTAGCTAAAACCCTAGGAGGGCGCCCCCCTTCTAGAGTTTTCATTTCTTACTTGATGGCCAACACTTGGCATCCATCAAGGGCCCCTTACTTTGCCTTTTTGGGTATAAATGAGACCCCTCCCCTCCTCATTTCTTCATCTTTCTTTGAGCTACTGTTATGCTGCTGAAATTTCATTCCACCTCTCTTGCTCTTGTCACCAAGCCACCCACTCATTGCTCTTGAGAGTTTTTGGAGGAAGTACAACTCCAATACTCTCACATTTTGGAATAATAGAGAAAATCTTTGGAGGATTTCAGAAGAGATTGAAGAGTATTCTTGTTTCTTCTCCACATGAGGTGACTTTCATGGTTTTAGTTTGTGGTGTTGTAGTAAATAGATCTTGAGTTCAAAGTATTTTGCTTGGGTAAACTAATTGAAGAGTATCACTTGTTAGTTTATGTTCATCTTGAATAACTTAGGATTCGTAAGTATTTCGTTCTAGGTTTTATTCAAGATAACTATATATTTCCATGCTTCACCATTTTCTTGAAGTTTTGCAGGTCATTTCAAGAGGATCATTGGGATAGCATCCGGATGGAGCCTACCCTTGACTCTCTCTTAAACTCCTAGCTCTTTCTTATTGTCCATTTTCTTTCTGCATACATTTTCAGCTTTTATTTCAGCATACTAACACTCTTAGATAGGTCATATAATCACGTTTTTCTTGCAGATTTTTGTGTGAAAATTTTCTGTGTAAAAGCAGAAAATTTTCTCTAACATTTGTTGTTGTTTTTCAGCATTTCTAGCAAGCTTTTGCTTGCTGGTTTTTGCAGAAACTTACCAGCAACAAGGGGAAACGCTGCCCAAATTCGTCCACAAGCTTCATCAACACATCTCTTCAGTGGGTAACGGATTTCTAACGTTTTCCTAGTACATTTTTGTATATTTTGTATTATTTCACTGATTTTTCTTTGTATATTTGTTATCTAATACATTGCCGACACCTTGGGAGTGAGTTTGGCCTAGCCAACCCCCCAAAATCGTCTTGGCTTGATTTACTTTTTCATTTCTAAGTTATTCAATCAAATTTTTTATTTTTTTGGTTAATATTGCTAAGATAGTTTCTGCCTGAGCAGTCGGCTAGGAGCCTACCTGACATTCTCTGTCACCGGCTCTCCGACGCTAGAGAACGAAGGTTGAATGCCCTTCTTTTCTGTGCAGTTATATCTTAGAGATATTGATCTAATGTGCCGGCACCTTGGGGGAGTCATCGCCAAAATCGCTTCGGCCTAAAGGAAATTAATTTTTGATTCAGTTTTCTCTTTCATATTTGCCGGCACCTTGGGGGAGTAATTCCCAAAATCGCCTTGGGCTTAAGGAGAATCAATCTCTAACTTGTTTCTATTGTTTATTTGCCGGCACCTTGGGGGAGTAATCCCCAAAATCGCCTTGGCTTAAAGGAAAATTAACTTTGATGATTTACATGCTTAGCAGCTAGAAATATCTTTAGTTTTCATCATTGGTTAAGTTCATTTCCTTTAAGTTTTTCATCTCATGTGCTCACGCCTTCATCGGTAGATAGCTAAATGGTTTAGATGCAATCCTAAAATGCTATAGCTCATCTTTTCGTTTAGTTATTTTCAAATTTCTAGTTGCATATGAAGGTGTTGATGTTTTAGAGGTCTCTCATTATCTTGCTAAGTTTCATACCTTCAAGCTCTTTCATTTTCTCAAGCTTAGCTAACGTATGAGTGAGATGGTTTAAAAGTTTGTTTAGATTTTTTATGCTCACTTTATGCTCACGTCCCACTTCTCTTCTGCAATCAATGGTTTATGGTATATGGATGGAGAGATGTTGATATGATGCATGTTTTGTGGTTCACGTTTTGATTCATGACTTTAACACCCACTTCCTGGTTCCTATTTCAAGCACACGTTGCATATGATTTCATGTTCATGGTTTAGGTCTCTTTGAGCTCACGGCCTAGTGCATGTTTTATCATTTGCTTACCTTTTCTCACGTCTTGGTTCATTCGCTTAAGCATCCACGTCATAATTTACTTCAGCAAGTCTTGCACATATTATCTTATGCTCATGGTTGAAAGTTGCATATGTTAAACATCTTAATGCTCACATCTTGCACATATTATCTTACGCTTATGGTTAGATGTTGCATATGTTAAACGCCCTAATGCTCATGCCTTTGTTCACAGTTAAACATATTACGTCTTGAGCTCACATCCTACTTCCTTTTTGCAAGCACATGTTATAATTTTGGATGAATGAAATGTTGATGTGGAATATCTCTTTGAAGCTCACGGCCTAGTTAATGATTTGCATGTTAAACACTTGTTTGAGCTCACATCCTGGTTCATTGTTTTAGGCATCCACGTCTTAGCCCTTTTTCAAGCACTTTTAGCCACGTTTTTCATACATGATCTCACGTCTTATGGTTTAAAGCACACACATTTATAGTTTATATATCTTACAAAGTGCCCACGCTATATCTTTGCTTTCAGTTTACATACGAATGATTCATGGTTTAATGGTCTAGTATCTTGCAACATTTGCTCCATATGGTTCATGGTTAATGATATAACATTGTGCTATCATTTCTTTACTCATTGATATGTTAACGGTGCTCTGATTACACTCTGCAAGCACTCGTTTCATACACATTTTTCTCACGGCCATGCGTTAAAACATAAAATTTGAAGGTCTAAAACTTGTTAAAAAGCAACCCAACACACCTAAAGACCCACCCGCGGGTCCTAATAACTTTTAGCAACATTTTAGGGGGCTCATTCACCTGCCTCCACCATCTAAAACGGGTTTGAAGGACAGTCCAGTGGGTAGTGGCGGGGGACCGTCCCGTGGTTTCGTTGGGGAGATCCCTTCTTGGACTACTTCTTACTGTGCGGGCTGACCTTGGAAGCTAGGGTAAGGCCTCGTTAGCCTTACTATCTTGAGCACCGGGCAGCCATTTGGGGGAGGAGGAAGCTTGAGACACACACCTAGTCTAGGGGGTGGGAATTAAAATCTTTAAGAAATTACATTTAATTGCACAGATCACCCTTGTATGTTTGGGGGGAAGTAGATGTATCGATAGGCAAACATCATTGGTGATAATTTTATTTGATTATCTTATGTGCAACTTGATGAAGTGATTATTTGGTTAAATCTTTGAAATATCTTATTTGTTGATTGTTGTGGTGTGAGTCAAGAGAGTTTTGGGTATCCCACTTGGGGAGACATTACTTCTCTTGATTCTTGAGTGCTTGTGTGATTGTTTCCAGTGGAGGCAGTCCAATAGTGTAAGTGCTATTGGGGCATGCTTGGCTCTTGTTTGTCTCACTTACATTCTTGTATTTAATTTGTATATCTGTGTATATCTTGTATATGTTGTAAACATTGTAAACACTTTTTATTCTTTTGTAAGTAATCTTAATTCTTGGTTTGGGGTAGTTTAACTTGGTTTATTTGAAAACATTTTGTAATTGAACCACCCTCAAACATAGTCGACCCCATTTGCCCAACCTTAGGCACTAGTCCTTAGTTGACCTAGGGAAAGGGCTGCTTTCCATTTAGACTTAGACTTGCACTTGCATTGCTGCTTGTCATCATAGGCTAGTTTTCCCCTTAGCCTTTAACCAATTGAAACTAACTCCTAGAACATTAACTTTAAAATTAACTTAGCAACTAGGGACTACCCCCCTTGGCTTCCCTAGGAGAAAGCCTAGAAGGAAGAATTTCTAGTCAAGGTGACAGTGTGGACTTGGAACTTAGACTTTGTGTCTCCGAGGGCACACTAAGTGAGTTGGACTTAGCTCACGTTAGCAAGTGTGCATTAGGACGGAAACACTAACCTTTTCCAACCCTCACATCACCCCCCCACCTAGCCATTAAGAAAAAACGTCACTTTGCCTAGAGGGGTGTGCCTCCCTTCTAGAAAGTCTCCAAAAAACAAAAAACAAATAATGAAAAAATTAAGGGGAGACTAAATATATCCCTTGGCACACTTTTCCTAGCCTCCCACTTTTCTTTTTTCTTGATCCCAACACTCCCTCACTCATCCACATCCTTGATCCATGTGATCTTCCCCAAGTGGTGCGCCCTCCAAGGAGAGTTACCCCCCGCCCCGCTGTTGTGGATCTCCAAGGAAAATTTGTTTTTATTATTTGGGGCCTCTTTCTCTCCCAGGGCACACATCGCATAGCCTTCCACTACACTTTTTCTTGATCCCAACACCTCCCACACCCATCTACACCCTAGATCTATGATCTAAACCCTAGATGGTGTGCCCTATCCTTGAGATCTACTCTTATGCTTAGTGGTGGACACTTGGCATTGATCCAAGAGAGGTAGGTTTTTCTCTCCAAGTAAAAATAGATCCCTTTCCTCACTCCCAACTCACCATATCTTGAGCTATTGTTATGCTACTTGATTTTTCTCTCTTTCTCTCTCTCTCTCTCTCTCTCTCTCTCTTTCATTGTTCCATCATTTCCATTCTTTGGCTCTTAGAGTTTTGGAGGATGTATTTCTCCAATATCCACTTTCTTGAGTAATAATAAAGGAGAAACTTTGGAGGATTTTGGGAAGAGCTACAAGTGTTTTGGTTCTTACAACACATGAGGTAACATTGTTTTGGTTTAATATGATGGATGCATAGGTAGATCTTAGGTAAAGTATTTTATTTGAGTAGATCTTGTAGAGAGTAGTCTTGTAGATATATATATGTTGGTTAGCTAGATAAGGTGCAAGTATTTCATCTTGTTAGCTTAACCATCCATATTATCTATTGTATGCATGCCAATGTGTTAGATCTTGTAGGTTGGTTTCAAGCATATCATTTGGAATGCCTTAAGGAAAAGTCTTTCATTGAGACTCACATAAACTCCATTCCTTTCTCACTCTTGCTCTTCTTCTATATTTTTGTTCATTTCCATACATATTTCAGCTAGTTTAACTTAGCAAGATAGGTCATTTTTATCAAATATTATAAATTTTTCTTCAGAAAAATTTTTGCCCTAAAAAGGCAAAAGTTTTTTTCCTCTCTTTTGGTTGTGTGTAGCATTTCCAGCAAGGATACCTTGTTGGTTTTTGCAGATTCAGATCTGGTTGAGAGGCTTATGCTACCCCAAAAACGTCCACACAACACTCCAAGACCCTTCTCTTCAAGTGGGTAACATTCTCAACCTTTCTCTTCATTTTTCCTACCTAATTTCTCATTTTTTCTTCACTTTCTAGAAACTTCTTACTTGCTCATAGCTTGAGAGGAGGATTGGTACAGCCTACCTTCCACATGTGAGTTTGGGCTTAGATCTACTTTCATTTCTTCATCTCAAGGTCACTCTCCTAAGCTAGAATGTGGGGTTAGCGAGCTTCTTCTCTTGCTTATTTCTTCTTCCTCTTTCTTCTCTCCTTTTCTCTTTCAAGCATTCTCTAAGTCTAATAATTGCCTACCTATTGGGAGAGGAATAACGCAAAGGTAAAGTTAGGGTTTAATATATGTTGATGATCTAAGGGCTTAGTGTTTTGATATATTCTAGATCTAGATCTTACACATAATCAATCTCTAGCTTAAGCCTATTGGGCATAATCAACTTAGCTAGATCTATTTGCATGCTTAAAGCTTTTCAAAGTTTATTCTTTCTCTTAGATGCTTAGATCTATAATGCTTAAATGCTTCAATAAGTGAATGGTGCTTCTTTTCTTTCATACTTAATCTCTAAGGCCATTTGCCACATGCTTGAAGTAATCTCTTTGATAAGTTGATAAGTAGGCAGACACTTAAATCTTTTTCTTTCTCACACTTAATGCTCATATCTAAACGCTCTTTAACATAAGATAAGTGTGATTGTCTTTCTTTTCTTGATTGGCAAGTTGTTCTTGCCCTTGTAATTGTCTTCTTAATTTTGCAACCTATCTAATTGTTCAATCAAGTGACTTTCTCTCACATAGCATATATGTGTTAATGCTTTTCATTTCATAAGCTTAAGCAACACATTTTAAGCTGAAGTAAGTTTCGGCCATAGCACTAAATCATATTTTAAAAGTGTCATAAAATCTTTAAAACACTCTAAAACACTCCTAAAATTCTACCTAATTCATTTATTAACTAAATAGACTCTTTAGGGTACCTTAGACCACCATCTTCACCATCTAAAACGGGAATTGAGGGGAAACGGAAGGTGATTAGGCCGGGGACGGTCTCGTGGCGTGGAGCGTCCTTTCTGTGAGAACTCAATCTTTCGGGATGACCTGGGAAGCTAGAGTAGGCCTTGTTGCCATACTTCTTGAGCATCCAGTAGTCATTTGGCAATATGGGGAGGAGGCTTTGGTGAAAGCTTAATAAAAGTAACTAAAATTTAATAATCTTAAGGAAGCTTAATAATTCAACCTTGGACTCAATCTAATAAATACTTTGAAGGTTTAATAAATAAGAGTGGGTCTTCTTCATCTTCATAATACTTGTGCTTAAAACTCATAAGTCTTCTTGGTTGATGTATTGATGATGTATTGATGATGATCTCGCACATTTAATGTGATGCTTTGATCTCCTTGTACCCTACACACAAAATAATTAAAGTGGTTAGCTTGTTAGTTCTATTCTAGCATTCTTTAATTGTAATTGTACTTAATTGTTGATTCAATTTTTCTTTTGTAAGTAATATTGTAATCATACTTGTAAAGAAATCCCCTTTATCTTTAGTTGACCCCTTGCCCAATCTTAGGCCCTAGTCTTAGTTGCCCTAGGAAAAAGTCTTGCTTAACATACTAACCCTTGCATATTGCATTGCTACTTGTGCAACTTAGGATTAGAATCCCCCAAGCCTTAACAAATTAAAACTAACTCCTAGAACTTAACTCTAAAACTAATCTAGAAACTAGCTTCTCTAGGAGTGAGCTTAGATGTAAGAGGTTCCTGTCAAAGTGACAGCGTGGGCTGTGAACCTAGGCATTGTGTCTCTGTTATCGCACGGTTTGTAGGAAAGGTTTGAAAGCTTGAATCAGGGCTTGAAACCGGCGTAACAGGAGCTTCCCCACCCACTGTCACCTCGATGGGGAGCTCTTTCTATTTAGGAGGGCAAGTCCAAAGGAGACGTCCCTAAGGCAATCTGGATAAAGGTAGGCTAAAGGATAAAGGCCAAGTCAAGGAAAAACCCTTCCACAGATTGTTGCCCAAGAGAAGATAGTCAAGGAGACAAAGCCACTGATGATGCACCTGTTTGCGAGACAAAACAAAGGAAGACTAGAACGTGCTTGCAGTGGGTTAGTACCTCATAGGCATTCAAGACTATCTTTCAATCAATATATGAGCAATAAATAAATAAAATTGTTGATGAAGTCAATGATTATCAAAAGGAAAAGGTCACTTCTTCAACAAGTATATCAAGAGCATTCAATGTGTTCAATCAAGCTTTGTATCATATCATTAATGCAATGTCAAATCAGCTCATATACATAAAGTTTCTGCGTCACTATATAATGTTTCTGCAATGGGTGTGACGTCTTACTTATATCAATAGGTCAAAATATGACAAAGAGTGAAACATTTGAGGAAATAAGCTCACAGTTATAATCGAATCTCAATGTCAATCAATATATAGGGTAAAGGGTCACAACGTTTAGGCATAAACTAGACATGCAAGCAATGTGACGTCACCCTTATACAAATTTTGTTGCAGTCACCACAAGTATGACGTCAAGCCTTGTCAATGAGTCAATATGAAAGGAAAAGAGCACCACGTTTCAATAACAAGTTCACAAATGTAATCATTAGCTCATAACCTATCAAAGAAATGACAAAGTTTAAACATTTAGGATCCAAACAAGAGTTCTAATGATGTATGACGTCACAGCTATATAACTTTTGGTGTTCTGCAGGTTAGCTAGCCAATGGTGGACGTTTTGACAAAATCAACCGGCAAAAGTTCAACTTAACTCCACGGCTACAAAGAGAAGACAAGGCCGCAACTTTCTATCCAAACAAAAGTGAGTTTAAGGCCAACGTTGTCCTCTTAGGGTTAGTCCTAAAACTAGTTAGGGTTAGACGTAAGGTTAGTAGAGTTTGTAGATTTTGAAAGTAGTTTGAAAGTTTTAAGGCATAACAAGGTTCAAGAAATCAATTCTAGACTAGTGCCTTGGGTTAATGGAGTCAAAGGAGGTGTGACTAATGGTTAAGAAGGAGTTCAAACTTAAGGAAAAGAGACCTAGGGTTTAATGGTGTTGCTAAAGCAAGGCCATAAACCCTAACCCTAAGAAAAGAAGGGTTACCTAGGTGTAGCTAAAGCTAGGCCTAGAGATTCAATCCTCTCCTTAAGACTTTCTTGGCAAAACGGCTAGCTTAAAAGTAGAAATCTATGGCTGAAAAAGTGTTGCTATGGCAAGGCTTTCTCAAACCCTAGAAGTAAACCCTAGGTGTAACTTAATTAGGCCTAGAATCACTTCTTTCTTCAACTTGTACTCAAAACTAGCTCAAGATAAAAGAAGGCTAGTGTAGCTAAGGCTAGGCTAAACCTTCTAGAATCAAATGGTTAAAAGCTTATGCTATGGGGACATGAAGCCTCAACCTACTTGTGTGTAGGCTCCCTAGGGTTTCAAGGATCAAGTAAAATCAAGAT